>JASTWP010000489.1:0-144129 GCA_030770255.1 Temnothorax ravouxi
GCAATCTTGTAGATTCTTTTAGATAGAAATCGGTAACACCTTTATTATTAACAATTTTTATTAGTTCTATTATTTTCTTCAGTTTTTTACCCCTATTTTATATATAATTCTTTAAATTTTGGTTAATTAATTCTTGAGTTATAGAAATTTTAGAAGTTTGGCTGTTTTTTTACCAAAAATCGGTAACCCCTTTATTATTAACAATTTTTATTAATTCTATTATATTCTTCAGTCTTTTCTACCCCTATTTCATATACAATTCGTTAAGATTTGGTTAATTAGTTCTGGAGTTATAAAAATTTCGGTAAACTTAGTTATTTTTTTTTAACAGAAATCGGTAACCTTCTTATTATTAACAATTTTTATTAATTCTATTATATTCTTCAATTTCTTCTACCCCTAGTTCATATATAATTCGTTAAGATTTGGTTGATCAGTTCTGGAGTTATAAAAATTTCTGTAAATTTGGCACAGACATACACACATACCGACATTTTTTTTAATGCAATATTTCGACGTTTTAAAACACTCTGAACATATTGACATTAAAAACTCAAAAAACAATCTTTTCTTTGGTTTCTTCTACCCCTATTTTATATATAATTCTTTTAAATTTGGTTGATTAAAGCCAACTTTATACGCAATCAAAAGTTCATATACGAATTTACGAAAACAAAGCTTCCTCTATGAGGAAGCAAAAATAAAACTCGCCTTCGGCTCGTGCGTTCACTCCGCACTCGTGTCCAATTCTCAACTTCCCGCACTTGTTACACAAATAACTATTATCAGTCATAATGCATAAGTTTAATTTTATTTCATATAGTAAACATTTACAATTAATGGTTTCAAACTTTTAACAGACAATATAGCTTATTTTGTACATAAATCTTATAAAATAAAAATAGTTCCATCAAAATATGGTTAGACAGATATATCACAATTTTATCCAAAATAAATAAATTATATAATATAAAATACTAATCAAATAAAATATTACAAAAATAATTATTTTCACTGATTCTTTTAACAATTCAGTTTACTGTGATTGAAATTATTTTTATAAAAAAATACAAAAATTAGTTTTGACAGGATTTGTCAAAATGTATTTAAATTATTAAAATTATAATTTGTGTTAGAATATTATAGATTGTATTTAATAACAGAATTCTTTCTTATTGGTTTTCATTTTCTACTAGAAATTATGCGATGATCAAAATAATCGAGCTATATTTTTATTCCTTAAATTAACATTAAATTATCAAAAAAGATATATTAAAAGATATTGAAATTACTTACTCTGATATTTTACTTGAGTACGCCTGATAATATATATTACATCTTGTATAAAATACATTGAAAATATAGTTTTCAGCAAAACAAAATTTTTAATAAAACACTATATTATAATAAGATAATATTTTTAAATAAAAATGTGTAAAACACTTTTTTATACACTTTTTTATGCAATTGATAGCGGTCACTCACTGATGAATTTCTATGTTGACAAATGCGTCGCTATGACAACCAGTTAGTAATAACAGGTATGTTCGTTTTACTTTACACCTTGTATTGGGGGTTAATTGTGTATCTTGAAACGAGGTGAAAATTACGAAAGTGAACAGATTTACTAGATTTCGACAAATAAAATCGTAAATACTCTAGTGAAATTCCTCACTTTAGTAATTTCACCTCGATTCAAGATACGCAATTGACCTCCAGGGGTGCGTTCCAAAACCTGCTTTTGGTTACCATAAATCGTTCCAAAACACTCTGGTACGACTGTGTGGTTAGTCAATGGTAATACTACATTATACCGTTCCGGAAGTAAAACGCTTATTTGGTCAACCACAAAGGTAGTTTTTTGACCTTCCAAAATCGAGAGGTTGTAATGGTAATCAAGGCAAAGCACGGGAAAGATACATAAAAGTGGATTTGAGTACATACGTAGTGCGAGACACTACCATGTACCACGTCAGCTTCTTGATTCTGAGAAATTTCGAGTATAAGTACTTATAATATTTTAAATATTACCAACACAGCAAAATATATCTGAGATATAATCATATATCTATATGCCTACAATTTCAAGTCAAATCTGAGATATCTTATTTTCAGATATTCACAGAATATCTGTAGGACATCATTACTCGATATCACATTATATCTTTGAAGAAGATATCTCTGAAACATTTGCAATTTGCATATGAATATATGGGCGCAATATATATATATATATATTTTTTTATGAAGATCAACTCAAGTTTATTTGTAACCAATAAAACAATCTGTACAGCATCTTAAAATAAACTTTAAACGATCTGAAATGTAAGATCTATTGATACTATGAATATTGGCCTATAATATATATATAATATATTATTTATTTATTTATTTTATTCGATCATATATCCCGGAAAGCATATATTGTACATACACATTAGTTATTCATTTGATAATAGCGTCGACACGAATACTTATTCTCTTTGGCCTTTATTTTTCACTGATAATGGCTGGATTCGAAAAGCGCACTATTAGCGCTATTGCCAGCTATTGCATCATTCTATCTTTATCGCTCATCAGGTGTAAAACAAGAATAGAATAAGCAAGCAAATAGCGCTAATAGCGCGCTTCAATCCATATGTCGTGTTGGGATTGATCAAACCTGAAAGCGTAAATTGGTTAAATAAATTTAAGAAAGAAAAGAAAAAGCGTCCTATTAAGGGATATTAAATAAAAATTTAGAATGGCGTGCGTGCCGGTGAACTGCGTTAAATTTGAGCGGCGTTATTGTTGTTGATGTAGGCCATATAAGCCATATAAGTTGAAATAAAACTTATTTATCTACATTTACGTTCTTATAGTCAGATATCACGTACATTTGCATAGTGCTCACGATAATTCGTATATTATACTTTGTTACGCGAGGTCTGTGACCTACCTTATTACCGAGTTCTTCACTCACAAGTGTAAATACTTATCATTAACTGTACATACTTTGTGACATTACGTTTTTGTAAATATATGATTGTCTAATAACCCGAGTCATTACTTGAACACGTGAACCTTATTGGGCATTTCGGCCTATAGTAGAATTTTGATCACCGCAAATTCCTACAAACAGATCACATCGAATGCCATCTATCGGATACTTTAAGATGCAATATTCTGATTTGATCATATACGTATAATCTTATATGACTATATCATTTCATATACGATTATATTATTTTCAGTTTAAATTATAAGGTATAAATTATAAGGTTAAATTATATAAATTATAAGTTTAAATTATAAGGTTTAAATTATAAGTATGTTTGCAAAATAATACAATTAATATATTTGTTTATAAGAACTATAATATATATTATATAACAGTTTTTTTCACGAATTATTACTGGTAATTTCACACTATTTACAATTTAAAAAATTAAGTATCTTATGCAAAATTAGAAAAAAAAAAGAAAACTTAAAATAACATAAGCAATGAGAAGTGCCGTTTTCGGTCAAAGCAGATCTTGATGCTTAATAATATTTCACAATATCAATTATAATTATTATTAAATACATGTTTCAGTTTTTTAAATTGGCACTACTGCGTGCCAATATGGACTTTGTCGGACTTACAACACAATTGTGTAAACTGAAATTAAAAATAATATATTTTATATTAATTTTATATTGACAAGTAAAATAATATACTAGAAGAATATTTATAACAGTTATACAATGGATAGATTCATTATAAAATATATATTCATATATGATTATCTTTAACCTTATAAATATACTTTTACATGATCACACATGATAATATACTAGTATATAAAACCATAGGCGAGTTAGTAGTCGCCAATGCTAAACAGTGGATTCACGCTCTGGAGATCCGGGTTCAACCCCAGGCAGGTATCTCAAATCCTGCGTTTTTTCTCGGGGACCTGGGGCGGGGATCTGGTGGAAGGCGGCGGTGGCTACTGGGCGCACGTGTCCCCGGAATTTTCGGGGCACGTCGCCAAGTCGCCCTCCCAATGGGGAACTCGCCCTCCACGACCACCGCTTTTCCAGTGTGGAGAAAGAGGGAATATCGGCGATACCATGTGGAGTTGCCCGTCTCCCATCGGACGCCTCCCTAGGTGGCGAATCGGGGAAAATCCGCTAGAAATAGAGGATACCGGGGAAATAAAATACCCGGGGTGGACCAAAACCGGCAGGCAAGTCCGAGGGCCCTGAGGAGGGCCTCCTCCATCGGACTCGGGTGCGGCGGGCTAATAACCCGTCCATCTTAAAAAACAATATTACTGAAACCGACCTGTGTCGATCTCTGTAGATTAGCCGGACCCCACAGATGAAGACGACCTTTGACATAAAATCCAGGACCAGATTTGGAACATGTAACATTAGGACAATGCTAGAAACTTCACGCCTGGCACAAGTCATTCACGAAATGGATAGATATAAACTCCAGGTGCTCTGTCTATGCGAGACAAGATGGCCCGAGCAGGGTGAACACATCACCTCGGACGGGCACATGCTTCTCTTCTCCGGCAAACCAACAAATAAACCCCGCGCCTCAGGCGTGGGTATTCTAATTAACAGGAACACAAGAAAGGGACTTATAAACTGGAAACCGGTGTGACAGACAAAATAATCTCTAGATTATAAGAAGTAAAGTCAGGAACATAACCTTTATCCAATGTTACGCCTCTACTGAGGTCTCAGACGAAGAGTCTAAAAATGTATTTTACAAACAGCTAACCGCAACCATAAGGGATTTTCGAAAGTCCGACATTGTAGTGCTCATGGGTAACTTTAACGCTCGATATTTCCACACAAGGACATTCACAAACCAACGTGGATTTCCCCGGATAATCGGACAATAAATCAGATTGAGCATATCATGATCAGCAAAATGTGGAAGGGTTCTCTCCTGGATGTAAGAGCAGGATGTGGCGCCGATGTAGCTAGTGATCACCACTTGGTTACCGGCGCAATGCGTATAAAAGTAGCAAAGTACAAAGCAAAAACAAATATACACAAGCGGAAACATTTCGCGACTAAAAAACTTAAGGATCCCAAGTATAAAGATGCCTTCGTCGGTAAAGTACAGAGTGCGATCTCGGAGGCAGACTTGCAGCATTGCGACGGCAGGAAGAGATAAGACGTAGTAAAGCGTGCCATCCATGACTCAGTGGAGAGCGTCATCGGCTTCAAAGAACGAAATAAAACCGTGTGGCTAACGTCGGAGACATGGAACCTGATCAATTGGAGAAGGGAACAGTAACAACAAATACTCAATGCCAAAACATTAGACGAGAAAGACAACGCTAGTAGGAGCTACATGCAGCTTAATAACCAAGTAAAACGTAGCGCCAGAAATGACAAAAGAAAATGGGTGGAGAGCCTATAGAGCAGACAAGGCGCAGATCGCTGCCAAGTCGAATAAACCCCGGGAATTATACACTATCACGCGAACACTAGCGACTAAAAACAGCATTCGCAACTACTAGAAATGCAGCCACAGAACAGCCCGGCGAGACCTCCCCAATATAACGTCACAGACGAGAAAACGCTCCCCGGTTTGAGTGACGACCCTCCTACTCTTGCGGAAATAAAGAAAGCCATCTGCAACTTGAAGAACAATAAAGCCGCTGGCGTCGACAGCATCCCGCCCGAGCTGCTCAAGGCCGATATAAATTTAACGGCCAACTTGTATCAGCCAATCATAAAAGACATGTGGGAGAACGAGAAGCTGCCAGATGGCTGGGACACCGAATTAATAGTAAAACTGCCGAAGAAGGGTGACTTAAAGAACTGCGAGAATTCGCGTGGTATCACACTTCTGAATTGCTCGGCCAAAATACTAGCCCAAATCGTATACACGTGCATGGCGGAGACGATCGAACCGTTCCTACGTCAGGAGCAAGCTGGTTTTCGACCCAACAGATCATGTATTGATCATGCCAACACAACACGAATCATAATAATAGAGCAAAGCGTAGAATGGAATACCAAACTATATCTGGTATTCGTCGACTTCAAAAGAGCATTCGACAGTATTAATCACGAGGCCTTATGGAGAATACTAAAACTAAAGGGTGTGAATAAGAAGATGATAAAAGTAATCAAATTATTGTACGTTAATGCCACCTGCAGGGTACTACACTATGGCTCACTGAGTAAAGATATTCGCTTAAAGACAGGAGTCAAACAAAGATGCGTGCTCTTGCCACTGCTTTTTAACATAGTTCTGGACTATTTAACAGAAGCAGACTTATCCGCGGGTGGAATAACATGGGACCTTCAGAACAGATGCCGTCTGGGTGACTTGGACTATGCCGACGACATTGTGATATTGACCCATACCTTTGCTGATATGAAAAACACACTGCAACGGCTGATAGACAAGGCACTGTCGGTTGGCCTGGCAATTAATGTTCACAAGACCAAGAAGATGCGTATTGGTACACACAGGCACACAAAATAAAAAAAGTGGTCTGTACTTTTGACCAGACCCACCTACTTTATGTATTTTGACGCGCTGAATTCGAATCTGAAGTCCGTTTAGCCCAAACACCCTCAAAATTTCGAGTAAATCGCAAAAAATAGCTAAAAATTGCGAAAAATCACGTTAACGAGTGCGAGAAAATTCGGAAAAATTTTTTTTGACCTGAATCAAGTGTGTTTCTTTTGTATTTTAATGCTCTGATTCCGAATCTGAAGTCTGTTGAGCTCCATTACTAAAAAAAATTGGCAAAATCACAAATTAAAAAAAAATGAAAATCATGAATAGTAAGAAATCCAGAAAAAAATGTCATGGATATGAATTACTTCAGAACAAATTGTACGGAATCAGGTTTGCTTTGATGTTCTTCTTATACTGTTTTTCTCTTGTAGCGAACTCTTTTCTCTTCGAATGACCTATGCAGTGGGTTTCTCTTTCTCTTCTTCCCATTCTGATTCGTTTCTCTCTTTAGTGTCCAACAGTAATCTGCCATCATGTTGATATCCATCTTCCTTGGTATCGAAATTCCATTTCACGTATATCTTGATGGAATCGTTCTCCTTGTTCTTCACTGTAGTCTCCAAGGTTTTCAGGAAAGTAGTTAAGATGAGAATGTAGGAAGTGCAATTTGAGATTCATCAAGCAACCTAACTTTTTAACGAACTGCTCACCGACATTGACATGGTTATGTTCATTGAACGCGGTATACGCGGTGGCCTGAGTCAATGTTCCGGCAGATACGCGCGGGCTAATAAAAAGTACATGCAGTCGTACGATTCATCGAAACCATCCTCGTACCTGATGTATTTTGATGTAAACAACTTGTACGGCTGGGCGATGTGTCAGCCACTGCCCTATGCGGATTTTCGATGGGTCGAAGACGTTTCGAATTTCGACTTTAGCGCGATCGCTTCGGATTCGCCCAAGGGTTACATTCTCGAAGTCGATCTAGAGTATCCGCAGTATAAACACGATGCGCATGCCGACCTACCGTTCTGTCCGACGCGCGATAAACCGCCAGGCAAACGGCAAGAAAAACTTCTCGCCACGCTGTACGATAAGAAGCGTTACGTCACACACTACCGCAACCTACAGCAATGTACGCGCCACGACTTTCGCGTCACAAAAATTCATTGCGTATTACAATTCGCTCAATCTCCATGGCTCCGCGATTACATCGAGCTCAATACGAAATTTAGAACACTGGCCAAGAACGATTTTGAGAAAAATTTATATAAATTGATGAATAACGCGGTTTTCGGGAAAAACGATGGAAAACGTTCGCAATCACGTTGATGTAAAATTACTGACAAAGTGGGATGGACCATACAACGCGGAGGCACTGATCTCAAAACCAAATTTTCATAGCAGGAGCGTTTTTCGAAAAATCTGATAGCCATTGAACTGCGAAAACTCGAAGTTGACAAACCTATTTACGTCGGCATGTGCATTCTCGACATATCAAAAGTTTGTTTGTACGAATTTCATCACGAATACATGTCTCCCCTGTATGAAGACATGTGTAGAATTATGTACACCGATACGGATAGTCCTTATATACCACATCGAGTGCGAGGATGTGTACGAGAACGTGAAACGCGATATCGCTAGATTCGACACGAGCGATTACGCGATCGACAACCCGTATGGTATAACGCTCGAGAACAAAAAAGTGCCGGGCTTGATGAAGGATGAAAACAACGGTGCGATCATGACCGAATTCGTCGGACTCAGGGCGAAAATGTACGCGTTGAGGGTGGATGGTAAGAAAGACTGTAAAAAAGCGAAAGGTGTCAAGAGCAACGTCGTAGCGCGTACTATAACGTTCGACGATTACACGAGATGTCTGCGAGACAAATTGAAATGACGCGACAGCAGTCCTGTATACGATCAAAGTTGCACGAGGTGTACACCGTGTCCGAAACAAAAATC
Organism: Temnothorax ravouxi; assembly: GCA_030770255.1. Lineage (NCBI taxonomy): Eukaryota > Metazoa > Arthropoda > Insecta > Hymenoptera > Formicidae > Temnothorax > Temnothorax ravouxi. Next base: position 8,432 of record JASTWP010000489.1, read on the forward strand.
GCTCTGAGTCCGTACGACGATAAACGATACGTTATACCCGATTCGACCGATACGTTACCGTGGGGACATTACCGAATACCTTTGTAACGTATGTATGTATGTATGCATGTATGTAATAGTATACGTATGCAGTAGTATATGTATGTAACGTAATATATAATGTAGTAGTATAACGTATGTATGTCGTATAACGTATGAATGTACGAATATATGAATGTAGTATAACGTAACGTATTGTGAGTATTATATTACAGTATTGGAAAGAATATTAATAAAGATATTACACATGTGTATTTCATTTTTTTTTATGTACTTTATATGTATTTTATATTTCAAACATTTACATGTATTACATATTAGATATTGCATTTTTTATGTTAAGAATAAAAATACAGTTTGCACGAATTAAATAACATTGTCCTTGTGTATCTATGAGTTGGCGATCCATCGAATCCCAGCCATTTAACGTAAACCTCATCACCCCTCTTGCGCAGTACTTTCTCCACGAGATACACGTCCGGATAAGTCGCGCGATGCAACTCGTGCTCGTAGAACCCTCCAGAGACGGATTTTCCAACGATAGTCCTCGAGTAGATAGGTTACGGATTGGTACGCTGCACTTTAACGATCTTAAACACCTCGGTGGTCCAATTCGGTGTAGCCCTTTTCAAAAATTGTTTTGTATTTGCTAACGCGCGCCGAGTCACCCACTTGAATTTTGCCGGACCCGCGATCTTTATCGCGCTGTACACCGTAGCCAAGAGTCTTTCGGCTTTCGCGGGGGTAACGTCGACGGGTCGCATGCCGATGGTTCGATACTTGCGCGCGTTGTAATCCGACACGAGTCGCGGCAACGCGTCGACCCACTTGTAATTTCCGTTGAGCGTAACATCTTCCACATGTTGTTCTTTAACGTACGATTGATACGCTCGACGACCGACGCCTTCAACACCAAATACGTGGAATAATGATTGATGTCGTGTTTTTTCACGAGACGTTGCACGTCGGTGTTGTAAAATTCTTCCCCATGTCAGTTTTGTAGATTACTAGAGCACCTCCCGCTGCGTCGAATTATCTCAGCGATAGCGTCGGCTGTCTCGCCTGCCGCCTTTACCCTTGAGCGGCACGGCCCACGCGTACTTGCTCAGCACATCGATGACGGTGAGTATGTAGTGGTAGCCTCCGTTGAAACGCGAGTACGGACGCATCTCGACGATGTCAGCCTTGCCACAGATCGTCGTACCCTCGCACTATGACGTGTCTGCGGGGAAAATTTCTTCTCGCCGGTGCGTGCAATTCGTCCACCAACCGTCGCTTTTCGATATTTTTATCCGCATCGGTCGATTTTAACGGTCTCATGTTTTGTTGTCGCCGTTTCTGCTTCTAGTGCATCGTTTGTAGCAGTTCCGAACAGTTTCGTAATCGCTTCCGAACAGTTCGTAACCGCTTCTGAACAGTTCGTAACCGCTTCTGAACCATTCGTAACCGCTTCTGAACCATTTGTAACCGCTTCTGAACCATTCGTGAATCGTTCGTTGTCGCTCGTCGTCGTCGTCAGTTAACTGCTTCTTACCACTCATCGTCGTCGTCGTCGTCGACGTTCTTTAGCCGTTTGTAACCTTTCCTGTCTCCACGTAGTTCGCAGCTGTTTTTAAACCGCTCGCAATCGTTTTTAAGCCTTTTTTTGAACCGTTTGACAACCGTCCGACAATCGTTCTCAAACCGCTAGACAGCCGTCCGACAACCGTTCTCAAATCGTTCGTTGCCGTTCCTCATCGTCGTTAATGAACCGTTGCTTCTCTTCACTCGTCGCCTTTCGATAGTCGTTTCTGCTGAACCGTTTGTCCATTCTTGTTCGTTGTCGCGTCTGATTCAACGATATTCGCACGTCGAAGCGCGTTTATTGCAGTTTGTAACGCTTGCAGATCTTTCTCGAACGCAGTCAGCTTCTCGTCTAATTCTTTTCGTTGATTGCTCAATATTTAAAAAATTGATCAACGTACAGTTTGTTAAACGCGTCACCGTCAGTCTCAGGTTGCGCTACGCGACGAATCTTGCGCGACTTTGCGTCAAAGTCCGTGGCGGCGCGACACAGAGCGTTATTGCGCACAAAATTTCTAATTAATTCGCGTCCACCGATGGTACAAAATAGCGTTCGTCGCGTCTCCGCTGTACTCGAACAATCCAAATTTGTTGATCGGCATTTCGACGCTGATTGAACGGATCGCTGTTGCACCGTTTAATTTATGATAAGCCCGGCTTCGCGAAGTTCCTCGATGATCGACATGATCTCGTTGTCGTGGGCATTGTTGCCAGCTTGACGCAAAGCGTCGAGCAATTGCAGACGATCCACCAGCTCGTTGGGGTCGTCCCAGTGCACGTAGTCGATCTTATTGTCGGTTAGCGTCATCGCGCGAGGCATAGATAATCCCTTTCCAGATGTTTTCTTCTTGGATTCGGGAGGGAACAACGATGCAATTATATTTAGATACTTGTGTCCACAGTTTGCTCTTTACTCGCTCGCGAGGATCATGCTTGATTTTATGAGCACTCGTTGCCAACAGTATGTGCCTGTATTTTTTTCATATCTTCTTTCGTGTAGATCTCATCATCGGGCATTCTTTGAAGATCAACTCGTAAATGCCGGTGTGCCACCGTATCGTACGCCATCGACAATTATGGTATCCGCGTTGTCCACTTGAAAACGTTTATTACCTAGCATCAGTCCGTCTTTGCTGAAATAAACGCCGTATGCGCGGTCTATACCTCGATCGGCGCTCAGAAAAGCCCTGATGTACTTTCGGCTCAACGGACACAAGTGATCTTGCAACGATTGTAGAAACGTTTCCTGTCCCATCGACGTTTCCAACGTTTTTCGTACGGATGTCGCGATCGAGGACGTCCGTGGTTTCAAAAACATTTGCGCTTGTGAGGAATTTGGGAATTGTATCTTGCACGGTCCTGTCGTCGTCGTGGACGGTGTGGAGGTTATCGGTAGTACTTTCGTTCGTTCGATTGAGTAAATTTAAGCGGTGTCGATGGGAGATCCAACCAGGAGTCTGATCGCTTTCTCCTTTTTCGACGTCGCATCCTCCCAATTCTCCTTATCCTCCTCATCCTCCTCCTCCCCGCGCTGTTTAAACGGATAGCCGTTTTGATTTTCGCGTCAGCGTCGTTCTCCGTCGGTTTCTCTTTTTTCACCGCGGTCAAGCTCGAGTTATCGACGATCTGTTTCAGCGGTCCGATGAGAGGTTTAAAGTGCGTGTCCAACTCAATGTCATTCTCGATCTTACCGGTTTTCAAAGCTCGAAGTTTCTTGCGAATCGAATTACTCGTTTTCGCAATCTCTTTCACGATCTTCTCGCGTTCGCGAATATTTTCGCTCCCGTTGATCGCGGGAAAAACAAAGCAGAATGTCGATCTCTATAAGGCTAACGTTTCACCTCCGACGAGGTATCGGCACCGACTGATCGCTTTTGCGGTATCGCGAACACGTTAAATCCTTTTCTGTATCGGCCGTTTGAAAGCGCGCTGTCCTTGTCTATTACTACGAAACCGTACTTGCATTGACAACAATCGTGACACAACGAGCAAAATTCGTCGTACGACATGTCGGTATTTACGTGATCGTTGTACACGTGTTTCAAATTGGTACCATTCTGTTTGAACAGGATCAGCAGGTTCGCGTTGTCGCGTATCAGATGTTTAGGTATTCTCGCGTACGTCTGACAAAGATAGAAGGAGTCGACGCTCGAGTGCCTGCCTGCCCATTGAGAAATACTCTCTCACCGTGTCTTGCTTGTCGCACGCCACGTCATCGAAGACGAAGATCGAGTTTGGGCGTGCATCGCTCGGTGGAATGACGTCACTGTTATTGGAGAACGTAAAGTAGCCGATTTCGTCGATCGATGTCAATAAATTCTCCAGATATCGATATTTCGACTGTTGCAGCGATTTCGAGTACACGTACACGTTTTCGAAACGTACACCGTGCGGACTTTCCAGCAAGCTAATCAGAACGTTGGTTTTACCGCAATTCGAAGGGCCGCAAATGATCGCGCGTATAGTAGCCGGCAGCATCGTACCGTGCTTGCGTTTCTCCACGTTGCCCCCCATCAACCGTGATCTGTCGTCGCAATTCGTCACGCGAATCGCCAACGGTTGTCGCACGAATCTCATTTCTTTCCACACTGCCGACTTTCTGGCTGACTCGAACGCCTATTTATAGACGAGCGGAACCGCGAATCGCTCAGTAGCAAAAATGTTCGTTCTACTGTCGAGACCTTCCGATATTCGCGACTTGAGCGCCGAACAGCTGCAATTTGTGCCGAAAGCCGTTCTGCTGCAAACGTGCGGCGATCACGTCCACTACGTGTGGGACAAGCTTCCGGAACATATAAGGGCGGATTTGGAAGTTCAGACGTATCGTCGTTGTTACGAACATTACAATCAACCGTGGCAGCGAACGCACGTCGACGGTCCCGCGCCAATGATAAAAGATTGCGGCAAATGTCAACGAAAAAAATGGTAGAAGCCTGTTAAATCGCGTGATAAACGCACTTCCGTTCGAATTACACATTCCCAGCTATCAATTTTGCGGTCCGGGAACTCGTTTACAAGATCGATTGGCGAGAGGCGATCAAGGTATCAATCCATTGGACGCGGCGTGTCGCGAGCACGACATAGCCTATTCGCATAACCGCGATCTCACCGAGAGACACGCGGCGGACGAGATACTCGCTGCGGAAGCGCGGAAACGCATTACCGCGAGATTCGACTCTCGGAGAGAGAGCTGCCGCTACAGCCGTCTGGACGACCATGAAGGCTAAGACGAAGCTCGGAATGGGCTTGAAAACAAAAAAATCGAAAACGGTAAAGAAAAAAAAGCTAACGAAAAAACGGATACTTCCGACAGCGAAACGAGGCGGCGTATTGCCGATTCTACCGTTGTTGGGAGTTCTCGGTTCTCTGGCCGGCGGAGCGGCGAGAGTCGTAAAGGCCGTGAACAATAACAAAGCCGCGCGGCGTCAGCTGGAAGAGATGCAACGTCACAATCGTGCCGTGGAAGGTCGCGGACTTTATCTCGCTCCGTACAAATATGGACGAGAGGTGTATCTCGGCCCACACAAACGCGGGCGAGAAGTAGCGTCAAAAAAAAGAAAAAACGTCAAAAAGACGTTAAATATGCCCGCGGGTATTACGACTAACGTACAATTGAATCGACTGGCAAGGCGTATGCGCGTACCGTTCTTCAGAGGTGTCTTCATGCGTGATTCGTTACCGATCGGCGGTGTACGTCGAAACGAGAGCGGTATCGTAAATTTGGATGATGCAACGGGTCCCGGTACTCATTGGCTAGCGTACGCGAAGAGGGAAGATCGAGTCGTATATTTCGACAGTTTCGGCAATCTTCGACCGCCGAAAGAATTGGTGCAATATTTCGGGCCGAGCGTGACGAAGATCGAGTACAATTGCACGTTTTATCAGCGATACGATCAGAACATCTGTGGACAATTGTGCCTGCGATTTCTCCGGACGATCGACGTTAATTTAAAGTCTGACGGTGCGCCGTGGTGACTCAGTATTCCTTAACGATTTCCACCAACATGTCTATAACGTTCATGCTGACCGGGAAGAGCAGCATCCTCGCGGACTCGCGGAGCACTATTTTCCCGCCGTGGATCTGAGCGACGGTGACTACGAGCTCGGTCTAACGTGTTTTAAGACTTATCACACGATTCCGAACGTGAATTCTTCGAACAATAAACTTTATTTCGACGAGGATGACACGAAAATTACGATTCCCGAGGGATCGTACGAGATACGAGCCATACATGAGACCGCTCGCGCGAACGGCTACGAAGACGAGGCCGCGGAATACCCGATAGTGCTCCGCGCAAATTACAATACGATGAAGAGCGAGATCAAGTGCGCTTTCAGAGTGAACTTTAACAAACCGAACAACGTTGGATCGCTGCTGGGATTCTTGTCGAAGCGTATATTGCAGCCGGGACAGTGGCACGAATCGGACGCGTCGATTAATATTATCAACGTAAACATTATTCGCGTGGAGTGTAACATGACCGCGGGTGCGTACAGCAACGTCAAACGTGTTCACACGATACACGAATTTTCACCGAGCGTACCACCGGGATATAAGATATCGGAAACGCCGGCGCAGATCACTTATCTGCCGATCATCGCGCGAAGCGTTACGGATCTAACGATACGCGTCACGGATCAAGACGGACGATTGCTCGATTTTCGAGGAGAAGAGATCACCGTCAGATTGCACGTACGACGGCAACAGCGATAACGCGCGACGTGTGACATGCTCGTGTTGAACGACTCGAAGCACGCGACAGATAAGAATATTTTTACGACTGCGACGATCGACGATATCATCAAATCGACATTTGGTAGCGTTAAAACAGAGACGAAAACAGAGACGAGAAAGAAGCTCAACGCATCGAACGTTAAATTTTTACAATCTCTGGGATTCGCGGTACGAAACATCTGAACGATGACTGAAATTCTTAACATCGGAGGCGAGCCGGTCTTTGACGATCGCATCGTCAAGATCGAGACTCACACGTACAACCCGTACGCCAACACAACGTTCGAGTATAGCGACGAGATACGAATACCCATACAACAGCAGGATCTGTATACATTGCCGTGCGAAAGTTTTCTCTACGTCGAAGGCACATTGACGGTGGCCGGAGCAGCCAACCAAGCCGATAACGTGGTATTGGTGAATAATTGCGTCGCGTTCATGTTCGATGAAATTCGATACAAGCTCGACGGTGTGGAGATTGATCACTGCAGAAACGTAGGAATAACCAGCACGCTCAAGAACTACGTAACGGTATCATCCGACAGAAGCGTGATCCTGCGAAACGCGGGCTGGGAACCACATAATAACCCGAACGGATACTTCAATTTCTGCGTACCGCTCAACCTGTTACTGGGATTTTGCGAGGATTACAAACGCGTGGTGATCAACGCTCGTCACGAATTAATTTTGATACGATCGCGCACCGACAACAATTGTCTGTTGGGAAGTCTCGCGTTGGAGCCTACCGTCAAACTACTCAAGATACAGTGGCGCATGCCTCACGTGGTATTGAGCGAGGTCAACAAGCTGTCGATGCTGCGCACCTTGGAAAACGGACGATATCTAAGTATGGGTTTCCGTTCGTGGGATCTGTACGAGTATCCCCAGTTGCAGAACACGACCAAGCACTCGTGGGCCATTAAGACCGCGACTCAGCTCGAGAAACCGCGATACGTTGTCTTCGCTCTGCAAACGGGTCGGAAGAACGTCATGTCCGCGGACACGAGCCGATTCGACGACTGCAAATTGACCAACGTGAAACTCTACCTAAACTCGGAAGTCTATCCGTACGACGATTTGAATTTGGACTTTGGTAAACACAGATGGGCGATTCTGTACGATATGTACGCGCGTTTCTGCAAGGGCTATTACGGATACGAATATCTCGAGCCGAGTCTCACCGTTTCGATTTTTCTACGTAACGGCCCGTTCGTGATCATCGATTGCTCTCGACAAGACGAATCCGTCAAAAACGCCACCGTGGATGTCAGACTAGAATTCGATTGCATGGAGAACGTACCACCGAATACCTCCGCGTACTGTCTCATCATACACGATCGCGTGATCGAGTACAATCCGTTGACCAACGTAGTGCGCAAAATAGTCTGAGTGTTCGCGGCAACGTCGATGAAAATTTTTTCTCTCTTTAACTCTCGATACAAATTTATGAGAGGGGAAAAAAGGCGAGCGGGATATAAAAATCAGAGTTTCGCGAAACGCGCGTCATTCCTCTCGATTCACGCATCGAAGAAAGAGAGATATCTCTTCATGCCCGCACCAACGTTCGTCGACCTGCAAGGTTTCGTCGTCGGGATGAAATTTGTCGTGAAGGAGGCAGCGGTGCTGAGAAACGGGGCCGTTCTGGCGCATTACATCTTTACATGCCCCATGCCATGGAATCTCCTCACAAAATCCGACAAATCGTGCGCGTCCTGGTTGATTCGCAATCATCATGGATTACGATGAGAAGACGGAAACGTGCCGTACAGCAAGGTGAAACGTTTAATTACGTCGGCCATGCTCGGTGAGGAAGAGAACAACGACGACAACGACGACGACGACGACGACGACGACGACGAGATGCCAACTCTCGTGTACGTCAAGGGATGCCAGAAACGAGAATGGCTGGTGGATCTGCTTGAGAATAAAGCGAGAAAAGACCTAAACATCGAGACTCTGGATACGGATTACGAAGATATCGAATCTTTAAATATTCTAGATGCTACCAATACTATGCGATGTGGAAAACACGTTAAGAATTGCGCGTTGCAAAATGTATTAAAAATATTTAACTGGTGGTCGAAACGCCAGAAAAAATTGTCATCTTTTTAAAAAAATAAATTTTATATGTACGTGTAAATTTTTTTACAATGTTTTATTTCCTTTCCCCCATTAGTCGATAGTGTACAAAATTAAAGAATAAGTAGGTACACGTGACGAATTCTAACTCGATAGCTTCGAGGGGAGGGGGTATCAGGTTATTCAGCGAACATGTCTGAACATGTTTCGCGGTTGATGTCATGCGGAAAAGAGAAGGGGGCGGATGGTTAATAAAAAAACATCCAACCTTAGTCCCCTCTCCTAAATTTCAGAGCGCTGATTGCGCGTTCCAGAAACATTAATTTCCCCCTCCTTCATCATAGTTTTGAGAGTTGCCGCGTATATTCGATTAATTTTATACGACTAGTCTCGTATCGACTGCTTGTGCGAACGGTGTTCACTTCTCATAACCGAGAGAAAGAATGTATTCCGTTGAACGTACGCTTAATGATGATCGAATCGACGTTACGCCGTATGCTCGATCTTGATCTGTGCATCGACGCGATGTTCCATCGATTGAGTAGAATTGTCGAAACGGTCGATGTCAAGTTCACGCAATTCTCCAAAATCGCGTCCACTGTAACGGATCCTACGCAAGTATTGAATGTACGCGATAGCGATGCCTTCGATAATCATCAGCTCGTCGATTGTGAGCTCGCAGCTTTATTTTTTAGTGCGCTACCGTAGTACGTAAAAACAAAAAATATGTAAAAAGAGGAAGAATAAAAAAATGTATTTTTAAAATATAAAAATCATGACTTAATTTCTTCACACGCATTTCTATTCGAGCCGTATATGCGACGTTCGACCGAACCACTCGGGCCGCTTAAAAGGTATATCGTATATCGTATAACGTAAACTATGAAGCCATGCTCCGGCGACGTTCGCCTATATGTGGTGCCGATGCTCCGACGAATCCTTTCTCGCTATTGTAGGGCTAGATATATTTTATCTTAATTACTCTTCTGAGCTCTGGTTCAGTCCTCGGCAGTCAGTTAAGTCAGTCAGTCAGTAGTGTGAAAACGTTTGCAAGTAGAGTACAGTGTAAAAAAAAAAGAAATGGTCGAATAAATAGATGAAGAAATGGAAGAAGAAATGGAAGAAGAAATGGAAGAAGATATGGAACGAAGATATCGCAGAAGAATCGAAGACTGCATAGAAATCGTTTACCCCGCAGTAGGAATATGTATACTTAATACTGTTGCGTGCGTGTGTGTCGCCCGGTATGCTTTTCGAACTCCAAGCTGAAGCGTGCAGCGAGCAGTCTTTTTAAGAAACAATCGTCGTTATTTTCGTGAGTGCGCGAGTGTGAATAAGTGTCTGAGAGAGTCACGGATTCACTGTGGCCTGGGTGTAACGTTTCTTTTTGAAAAGCATACCGGGCGGCATGCATGCAACAATACATAACCGTATATTATATACAAGGTGTCGTGTAATAACCTAATAATAATAACCCGTGCCGGACCTCTTGTATGCAAGTAGAGTAAGTTAAACCGAGAGTAGAAAAGTTATCTATCATTTTGCGAAATTCGCAATACTTATTGAGAAATTAATTGAAAAAGATCGGCCAATCCACGCGAGTAGAAGCCGCGCGGCCAGAAGGGACGTCCCGCACGCCCACCTACTAGCCGCGCGGCGAAGCGGCGGGAGGGGCCCTGCCGCTCGCGAGCCAGCAGTGGAAGGGGCGCTGCCGCTGGCTCGCCGCCAACGCGTAAAGGTGCGATTTCATTGACGCTAGAAATCAGCGGCAGCGTCAAGAAAATGTAGTGGGGGAAAGAAGTTCCGTTGAATTTTGCGGTATGCTAAAAAGTTGAGACGGTCTGAACTTCTTTCCCCCACTACATTTTCTTGACGCTGCCGCTGATTTCTAGCGTCAATGAAATCGCACCTTAACGCTAAAGCTCCGCGTCGAATTATTCTCTCTCTCTCTCTGTCTCTCTCTCTCGCGCGCGCGCGCGCGCGTGCACGAAATAAAAAATATGCTGTCAGAATAAAACGCCATTTACGGTTCGAGCTTGGATCTTGCAATTAGTAGCCTAATAATAATATTTTTTGTGTATTACACATAATTCTTTCTTCAACAATTAAAATTGTCTGCAGACTTGCAACACAGCTCCCGTTAGATCGAGTAGTAAAATCCTCTCCCTCCACGTAATTAAATTGATTTAACTATTATTACATTTACGCGAGCGTTACTTCTGTAGTAACTTACGATAATTCCTTCGCGTAAACGAGAGTTTGTAGTAACTTACGATAATTTACTCCGCGTAAACGAGTGAACGATCGTAAGTTACTACAGAAGTAACGCTCGCGTAAACGTAGTATGTGACGCTAAGCATCTAAATAACTGTAAAAAATTTATTGTGAAAATTTTTATGTAGTGCACAAAAAATATTAATAGGCTACTAACAATAAGATCCAAACTCGGACCGTAAATGGCATTTTATTCTAATTTGATTATGCTGTCATTTCCTCGCCACCTTGCAGTATACAGCACGGCGCATTTTTTTTGTTTCCTCATAGAGGAAGCTTTGTTTTCGTGAATTTCGTATATGAACCTTTGATTGCACATACAGTTGGGTCTAGTCAACCAAATTTAAACAAATTATATATGAAATAGGGGTAGAAGAAACCAACAAAGAGATTGGTTTTTGAGTTTTTTCTGCCAATATGTTCAGATTGTTGTAAAATGTCGAAATATCGCCTAAAAAAAAATGTCCGTGTGTATGTATGTGCACATATTTGATGTTGTGGTTGCACTAACTTCCGCAAATATTGAGATATCGGGCTGTTTTTTTTTTAATCGATAGAGTATCATTCAAGGAAGGTTGGTATTGAATTTGGCGATGATCGGTAAAGGTGTTCTTTTTTTAAAAAATTTTGAATTATTTTAGAAATGTTCGTGGTTGCTCTAACTTTCGCAAATTTGGAGATATCGATCTATTTCTACTTTTATTATATTTTCTAGTCTTTTCTACCCCTATTTTATATATAATTTTTTAAGATTTGGTTAATTAGACCCAACTTTATACGCGATCAAAAATTCATAATTTTGCTCGCATATAAAGCTAAGTCTAATCAACCAAATTTAAAAGAATTATATATAAAATAGGAGTAGAAAAGACTGATGTGAAAATTGTTTTTTGAGTTTTCGATGCCAAAGTATCGCTTATGTTCAAAAACGTCGAAAAATCAAGCAGAAAAACATGCATTTTCTAAATTCAGACCACAAACACTCAAGGATTGGCCTTGTGATTTGTTAATCGTCATGGTGAATGCAAGACGAATCGGAAATTGAATTCGTTTAAACTTAAAGGGCATATCGGTTGAGATCATCGGAATCCTCGGAATGAGAACTTTCTCATCTTTGAATTTTCCTTTGAGTATCGTCGCGTGAATCACATTGATCATCAGTTTTCTTATCACCAAACGCGTTCCATTGCATAGTTTTGGTTGGTTTAGATTTCGAAGCATGATGACTACCGAGCCAACCTTTAGTTGTAAATTGTGCGGTGGTAAGCCAGGCACATCCAAAGAGTTTAAAAATTCAGTTGGATAGTTGGTGGCTTCGTCTTCGTTTGTTACACAGTCAATAGATTTGAATAAATGCAGAGTACCAACGATTTGATTCTGAATTACAAAGTTTAAGTCATCCACATCTTTATTCTTAGCCGCTAAAATTGCTCGCTCACTCAACCATTCGTTATTTTTGTGGTTAGCAATGATGTTCGGGAATACTTTGTTGATGAGCTCGTCTTTCGATGAAACAAAATTGCAAAAATTCGGAGGAAATGAAATCAATCCGCTCGATTCGTCGACAGAAACACGGCCATTACCAATAGTCAGCAATTGTTTGGAGAAATCTTGAGCAGATGGATCGTTCAGCAATGCAACTCTCATATTTGCTGCCAGCTGAAGTTTCTTTACATAGCGCCACAGATTTGATGCTTTGAGGCAAGCGTTTATTTCATCGGCAGCCGTCGATCTTGGAATGACTGGCAATGTTTGGCGGAAATCGCCAGACAGTAAAATCATTGCGCCTCCAAAACATCTGTAGTCATTGCGCAGATCTTTCAATGTTCGGTCAAGTGCTTCTAATGCGTGTTTGTGCGCCATTGTGCATTCGTCCCAAATGATGATTTTAGACGCTACTAAAACTTTGGCCATTGCGGAGTGTTTCGCAATGTTACATGTCGGTTGTTCAATAGTTTGAAGGTTTAACGGCAATTTTAACGCTGAATGAGCCGTACGGCATCCTTCTAACAATGTGGCCGCTATTCCAGAAGAAGCAACTGCTACCGCAATGTCGGATCTCGCACGAACAGTGGCCAAAATCAATGACATGAGGAATGTCTTCCCAGTTCCACCGGGGGCATCCAGGAAAAATAAGCCACCATTTTCATCATCAATTGCCTTCATTAATGTATCATAGACTTCCTTCTGTTGGGGGTTCAATAGGGGTACATTCGTTCGAACTGATTGGTCTAATTCATGTCGATCATATTCACGTTCACGCTCCAATTCTCGATTAAATGCGTCATTCATTCCACGATCTGGCGCTGGCATTCCTAACCTGACTAACCTGACTAACAAACTGCCGCACATGAGGCAACACATGTCTTCGATCAAGAGCAAAGCCTGGTTATGCATCTCCTCATTCGCCTCAAGATCTGGATTTCTTGAACTGACACGAATTCGATGTAAAATGTCTTCTGACATGTTATCCTTGTATTTGTTCCACAGGTCACGTGGATTCGATGGAAAGCATGTCGAAATGATGATAGCAAATAATGTACGTATCCGACTTGGAGATGCAGAAATAATTGCTTCAGCGATTGCCGTGTCCCAATGAATATCGTTTTCAAGCAAATTGAGCTTTTGACATGCAGCACGAAATGTTGGGCACACTATACCATTAACAGTTCGTAGTGATTCAAATGATGTTGGCCCACGAACATTCACCAGCAACAACCGCAAATAGAAGCATTTATCATTCTTTGGATGAACTGTGTAAATACGACCAAGAGCATCAGTAGAACGCACATCCGGATGACCAGGAACCGCATCGCCTTGCTTCCGACGTTAAAATTTTTTCGATGAAGCGTTCCAAGTGTAATAACGTGGCATCTCCGAGTAAAGCAACGTTCGTGCAAACGGATCGCTTTGACAAATCGCAAAGAAACTGGTCAATGTTGTCGCTGGAGGTGTTTCAGCACGTTGAGCAACAATCGACGCGGTGAAATATACTCGTTGACCATTCTCCAGATGCACCGCCAAATGTACAACAGTGGGATGACGTTCGTGAATAGGGAATGAGAATATACGCCAAATCGCCTTATTGCAGTTCACATATCGACCAACTTGATAACGCGTAATTTCATCGTTGGTATTGGAGGTTTGGATGCCAAAAATCGCCATATCGCTGCCTTTCGTGACATATTTGCAGATGTATTTGATCGACTTCACCGAATTGCAATACTCAACGTTGCAATGTGTCTTGAATGTTTTGGAAAGAAATGGCGAATATGGAACAATCCAACTGTTGTCGACCACGAAATTGTTTCCTTTCACTTTCGTTGTGATAGTTCGACCGTTATCATCGGGTGATCGACGCCGATACAGTGGATAACCTCGTTGCCAGTGATGGTCTCCGTCGTCGACTGTCGTGGATAACGTTTGGAACACTTGCCGTCGACCATGCACGGTGATTGGGGGTTGATGGCGCCACACGGTCCATGAATCATATTTGTAATTACAACATCATATAGGTCTAGATTGGTTTCGGGATCAGGAATCTCGGCACATATGATATCATCTATTTGATCTGGTCGAATTTTTTCGACTAACCAAATAAGAATGTGTGCATGCAGCAAGTTTCGTTTTTGCCATTCGATTGAATACATCCAGCATCGAGTATCCCCAAAGACGCGTTGCTTAACAATGTAGTTCATCAGCGACCTGATTTTTTGCTTGAAGACACGTGCGGTGATGTCGTGCCGATCATTTGATGTTTGTCCGGGAAGCAGCATTTGAACAATTTCTATCCATTTCGGATTACACGTAAAGGTAATGAATAGATCTGGCCGACCGTAATGACGAACATATGTCATTGCATCTTGCGCATATTCATGCATATGACGCGGGCTACCTGTGTACGTCGCCGGTAAAATAGTCAAACGACCAACATTAACTGCATCTCCTTCGGTGCTAATTGCATCGCGTAAATGGATATACTCCTCCGAACGCAATTTGGCTTGATTAAACCGAATAAAATTTAGGCGCTCCGTTTCGATTTTGACGTACATGTCGACGCAATATTGCTGAAGCAATCGACGAAATCGCAGCAAATAGTTGTCAGCATTTTGACGAATCATCAAACGATATGCGTAATAATTCATCGAGCTAACCTTCTTGGTAGTTTCCTCACCTAAAATAAAAACAGTAAAATTAGTATCTTAGAAGTAAAACTTACGTCCGTATTCCATGAAAGGGTGAACAGAACCGTGTGATCACTAAATCCCCGAAGGTCATTTTTAGCATATTTAAAAAGGGTTAAGATAAATGATTTAAGATTGGTTGCCAACCCTTTGCCCAATATTCTCCAAACAAACAGCCCCTAATCCCTTAGTCGACTCTTACGACTTCCTGGGAAATTAGTAGTGGTTCTTTTTTTTTGAAAACCAAAACTAAACCGAGCAAAATTTATGTCATGTTGAAATAAAAACTATGATATTAATATTCACCATTCAATGAATTTATCATCTTGATATTGAAGTGATATCCATCGTCTCCTTGCCAAAACATCAGCGGGTATTGCAACGTGTCATATGAACGGTGTGTTTCATATATTTGTTGCAGTTGCCCAGTATCGCGGCGTGTAAGCACAATATCGCGTGTTTCCAAGTTTTCACCAACAATCAGGATTGCAACTTCATCTATTGTTGGAGCGTTAAATCTGCGTTCGTGTGTTCCAGCTGGTCGTTTATCCGCTCTGATCACGACTTTGTAGTCATCATTTGGCATGCGCTCCAACGCAGTCTTGAACAGCCTGACCAATGCATGATGTTCATGAAGTAGTTGCTGCAGATCATGAAGAATTACTCTTTTCATTTCTGTGTTAATCTCTTGACGCCGATCAAGTTGTTCCTCCATATTGCCCATGAAGTATATTTGTAAGAATTTATGCTGTGCATCTTCAACAGGTTGCAATGATCCAATTCGATGGTGAATCTGGCCTTGAATCTGTAAAGTCGAAAGCGAAGTTAGTATTACTGATTTATAATCACAAATTTTTTTAAATGTTAGCATGCCTTATTTATTTTAGAGACAAATACAAAGACCTAACAAACAACATTTAAGCAAATTTTTTTGTCTTAAATTTTTTCTTTTAAAGAAAATGAACATTTACTCTCTTCAACATAAATTACCTTGAATGTCGGATTAAATCCATGTTCTACGATAATGTCTGCCCCAAATGAAGTCATTTGAAAACAGTCATTGTATTTTTTAGTGTTCGCTAAAAAATGTCGTGATTCTGGTGTTTCGCCACGAAGCAATGAATGCAATGGCTCAGGTGGCGGAGTCAATAATGCAATTTCACTTTGCCATTAAGGCAACACAATCCAGGCGTTTCTCCAGCAAACTTCAATGCGCCACAATGCCCACAAACAACGTCCATTGAACCAATGCGAACGAAAGGATGCGAACTGTAATCAATTGTGCAATCGTATAGAAACGCTGCTCGATTCAAATCAACACTTGAAGCATTTCTTCTTGCGCGTCGAAGATTATCTCGTTGTTGATCTGTGCGATAAGCTCGACGATTTCTCATTGCCAACCGAGCCGTTTCACGGGCTGCCTCTCTTTGCTCTTGTGAAGCACGTGCTCTTTTAGAAGCACGAAGTCGGGCCATACTAACGCGGCGCTCTTCTCGTGCGATTTCTCGTTCTTCTTCAGTGGATTGATTCGCAATGTTACGAAGCTTAATTGCATTACGGCTTTGTTGGGAAAGATTAGACTTTCTGGGTCGCGGCATTTTTAATAATAACTCGCACAATAAGTATTAACAACACTCGCACAAAACAAACAAATCGATCGGTAACCTTTCGCGATTTACAGCTTATATACTGACAGGCAGCGGCAATGGAATGTTCCAAGAATTTCTCATACATTCTGTGATATACATCTCATACATCTCTATATTTTTGTTAACATTTCGATTCGAGTCCTCCCTCCCTTTCTCCGGCGAACTTCGTACCGCCTAACAGTCAATGAATGTAGTGATACCTTTTAGCTAAACCTAATTTATGATTTTAATTAACGTAATAAAATGAATACAAAAAATTTATTAAGTTCAATAGTTCATTTAGGATTTGGCTCGGGGCCTAGCTTGCCCCCCCCCCGGTCGTCGAACCGAGCGACCGACGAAAAAATTTCCCGTTCGCCCCGGTAAAGAAAAATCGCCCCGGTAACGAAAAACTATACACTCTATATGCTAAGCCGGAAAATTCTACCCCTATTTTATATGGTCTTAATACACAAAATCTGTCCAACCGTTCTTGAGTTATAAATGGTGTAACTAACCCGACTTTGTTATATATATATAGATAGGGGTAGAAAAAACTGAAGAATATAAAAGAATTATTAAAAATTGCTAATAATAAAGGGGTTATCAATTTTTGTTTAAAAAAACACTCAAATTTACCAAAATTTTTATAACTTAAGAACTGATTAACCAAATTTTAAAAAATTATATATAAATTAAAGGTAAAAAAAACTGAAGAATATAATAGAATTAATAAAGGGCGGCAGTGTGGCCTGGTGGTAGAGCGCCAGACTCGTAATCTGAGGAACCAGGTTCGAGTCCACTAGAGCTATGAAGTATGGAATGTTTTTCCGATAGCTGCGTCCCTCTGTGCAAGATAGGCTCTTGTGCGGAGAAAACTGGGCTCCGTCTTTCGGAATAAGACGTTAAGCCGTTGGTCCAAAAGGTTAAAGTGAGAGGAGAAGGGTAATATTGGTAGTGGATTGCGAACCCTGCGGGGATATGCAATAAATTACAAATTTTACGAAAAAATTAATAGAATTAATAAAATCTGCTAATAATGAAGGAGTTACCAATTTTTATCTAAAAAAATCTATATGATTGCCCTAATTTCTGCAAATTTTGAGATATCGAGCTTCATTTTTTTTAATGAATAGAGTATCATTAAAGGTAAGTTGGTGTTGAATTTGGCAGTTTTTAATTAAAGTAAGTCACATACATTTAACATTAATTTTTTTTAATTTTTTTCAAATTATCATTCGAATCTTTATTTTCTCTCAAACAATCTTTTCGCTTCTTTTTCTCTTCTTCATTTCCCATATCCTTTTCATATTAGTCTTGTTTGCTTAAACTATCACCTTTCTCCCTTCTCTCTTCTTTTTCATCTTCCTCCTTTTTCTCTTCATTACTTGCAATTTTCTTTTCATCATTTTTCTCCCTTTTTTCTTCTTCATTTGCCATCTGCTTTTCATACTCTTCCATTGCCATAATCAATATTTCATCCATCCCGTCATTTAAAATCACAAAATTATATTACCTAACTTAACTTAAGTGACATGTATCTAACCAAAGTGGTAGCTTTATATCTTTTTCACAAAATTATATTACCTAACTTAACTTAAGTGACATGTATTTTAAAAAAAAGATGTGAAATCTTTAAATTAAATTGTGTCAATTGTAAAGAGAATATGTACATTGCTTTGAAAGATAATTGTTATGTAACTACTTTAAAAAAATAAAACCCAAGTGGTATCTTCGTATTTCTATTCAAGGGTCTTCTTCTTCTAAACCCAAGTGATAATAGCTTCTTAATTCTCTTTAACAAATTTTTAATATTACAAAGAATCATTTTAATTACATAGAATTAAAGAAGTAACAGTACAAAATAAAAATATTTAATTAAAACAAAATAAATAAATTTTTCTTGTAAAAAAACTTGGCGCTGCTAGACTTTGAAATTTAAACATTAAAATTTAAACATTAGTACTAAGATTTTTTATTAAATAAAAAACAATAAACATAATTTAGGGAAGAATGCGACAGGAGTAAAAAAGCAGCGCCAAGTTTTTTTACAAGAAAAATTTATTTATTTTGTTTTAATTAAATATTTTTATTTCGTACTGTTACTTCTTTAATTCTATGTAATTAAAATGATTCTTTGTAATATTAAAAATTTGTTAAAGAGAATTAAGAAGCTATTATCACTTGGGTTTAGAAGAAGAAGACCCTTGAATAGAAATACGAAGATACCACTTGGGTTTTATTTCTTTAAAGTAGTTACATAACAATTATCTTTCAAAGCAATATACATATTCTCTTTACAATTGACACAATTTAATTTAAAGATTTCACATCTTTTTTTAAAATACATGTCACTTAAGTTAAGTTAGGTAATATAATTTTGTGAAAAAGATATAAAGCTACCACTTTGGTTAGATACATGTCACTTGAGTTAAGTTAGGTAATATAATTTTGTGAAAAAGAAATTAAAAATTTCACATCTTTTTTTTTAAATACATGTCACTTGAGTTAAGTTAGATAATATAATTTTGTGAAAAAGATATAAAGCTACCACTTAAGTTAGATTTTTGAATGCGTGTACTTGGCACTTTTTTTTACCTTTTTTGAAAAAGGTAATTTTGTACTGATATCACCTATTTTGTAGTGTTAAGCAAGAATCTGCAAAACATTTTTATTTTTTATTTTTTAATTATTCACAAAATTAGCAATAACAACAAATACATAAAAATTAATAATATTTAAGTAAAAGTAAATTATACATTTCTCACAAAAATTGAAGGAACACTAAATTTATCTTTAAAAATAGGCAAAATTCGAGCAGCTATAACTTTGTTAAAAATGAATAAAATTTAAATTTCAAGCTTGAAGCGGGGAGCACACACTTCTGCATAACGCATAATGCGTAAGCATAAGAAAACTGATTGGTCTATTTCCTTATGCACATGTGTATGGACCAATCAATTTTCTTATGCTTACGCATTATGCATTGTGCAGAAATGTGTGCTCCCCGCTTAAAACCTCTACTTTCGAAAGGTTACTATTATTCGTCCAATTTTTATTATGTCTAGACATAATTTTAATTCAGCGAATTTTTATTATGTCATGACATAATTTTAATTCTGCCGCTAGAAAATTTTTAAGTCAATTCTTATAAATCAAGCTTGAATTCGATGTCTAGGTGTCCCAGGTTGCCGATAACAAGGTCCACATAGTGCGCTCCATAGTTTTCGGTGTCCAGGTGTATTAATACCTTGAATTTGATGTCCACGTGTTCCAGGTTGCCGATGACGGGTTCCAGATAGTGCGCTCCATAGTTTTCGGTGTCCAGGTGTAATAATACGTTGAATTCGATGTCTAGGTGTTCCACGTTGCCGATGACGAGGTCCACATAGTGCGCTCCGTAGTTTTCGGTGTCTACGTGTATTAATACCTCGAATTCGATATCTACGTGTCCTACACTCAGATTTAAAGTTATTAATACACCTAGACACCAAAAACTACGAAGCGCACTATGTGAACCTTGTCATCGGCAACTGGAACACGTAGACATCGAATTCAAGGTATTATTACATCTAAACACCGAAAACTACGGAGCGCGCTATCTAGACCTCGTCATCAGCAATCTGGGACACCTGGACATCAATTTCAAGGTATTAATACACGTAGACACCGAAAACTACGGACCTCACTATGTGGACCTCGTCATCGGCAACCTGGGACACCTAGACATCGAATTCAACGTACGATTACACCTGGACACCGAAAACTATGAAGCACACTATCTGGATCCCGTCATCGGAAACCTGGGACACGTGGACATCGAATTCAAGGTATTAATACACGTAGACACCGAAAACTACGGAGCTCACTATCTAGACATCGTCATCGGCAACCTGGGACACCTAGACATCGAATTCAACGTACGATTACACCTGAACACCGAAAACTATGAAGCGCACTATCTGGATCCCGTCATCGGAAACCTGGGACACGTGGACATCAAATTCAAGGTATTAATACACGTAGACACCGAAAACTACGGAGCTCACTATCTAGACATCGTCATCGGCAACCTGGGACACCTAGACATCGAATTCAACGTACGATTACACCTGAACACCGAAAACTATGAAGCGCACTATCTGGATCCCGTCATCGGAAACCTGGGACACATGGACATCGAATTCAAGGTATTAATACACGTAGACACCAAAAACTACGGACCTCACTATGTGGACCTCGTCATCGGCAACCTGGGACACCTAGACATCAAATTCAACGTACGATTACACCTGGACACCGAAAACTATGAAGCGCACTATCTGGATCCCGTCATCGGAAACCTGGGACACGTGGACATCGAATTCAAGGTATTAATACACGTAGACACCGAAAACTACGGAGCTCACTATCTAGACATCGTCATCGGCAACCTGGGACACCTAGACATCGAATTCAACGTACGATTACACCTGAACACCGAAAACTATGAAGCGCACTATCTGGATCCCGTCATCGGAAACCTGGGACACATGGACATCGAATTCAAGGTATTAATACACGTAGACACCGAAAACTACGGACCTCACTATGTGGACCTCGTCATCGGCAACCTGGGACACCTAGACATCGAATTCAACGTACGATTACACCTGGACACCGAAAACTATGAAGCGCACTATCTGGATCCCGTCATCGGAAACCTGGGACACGTGGACATCGAATTCAAGGTATTAATACACGTAGACACCGAAAACTACGGAGCTCACTATCTAGACATCGTCATCGGCAACCTGGGACACCTAGACATCGAATTCAACGTACGATTACACCTGAACACCGAAAACTATGAAGCGCACTATCTGGATCCCGTCATCGGAAACCTGGGACACATGGACATCGAATTCAAGGTATTAATACACGTAGACACCGAAAACTACGGAGCGCACTATGTGGACCTCGTCATCGGCAACCTGAGACACCTAGACATCGAATTCAACGTACGATTACACCTGGACACCGAAAACTATGAAGCGCACTATCTGGATCCCGTCATCGGAAACCTGGGACACGTGGACATCGAATTCAAGGTATTAATACACGTAGACACCGAAAACTACGGAGCTCACTATTTAGACATCGTCATCGGCAACCTGGGACACCTAGACATCGCATTCAACGTACGGTTACACCTGGACACCGAAAACTATGAAGCGCACTATCTGGATCCCGTCATCGGCAACCTGGGATATCGAATTCAAAGTATTAATACACGTAGACACCGAAAACTACGGAGCGCACTATGTGGACCTCGTCATCGGCAACCTGGAACACGTAGACATCGAATTCAACGTATTATTACACCTGGACACCGAAAACTATGAAGCGCACTATCTGTATCTCGTCATCGGCAACCTGGGATACCTAAACATCGAATTCAAGCTTGATTCATAAGAATCAATATATATTATATATATACTTAATTTAACTAAATAGAAATCTTCCTTCTGACCGATAAGTCTATCGACCTTTAATAATTTACCTACTAGATCGTTCGAAATACGCGCGCGATATCGAAACTGGCGATACCTGCGCCGCCAGTGTCGAAAAAGTGAAAGGGACATTTTCTCTGATCACGTGATATGGCATGAGAGACGGTCGACGTAGAAGAAGAAGTAGTATCTTAAAAATAAATTTTCACATTTGGACTTTGCGTCGCAATATCTCCGCTCGTAGGGCACGTAGCGGAATTTTATGAGAGAAACCCCCCCCCCCCCTAATTGGACCCCAAGCTATCGATCAAGCCTACTTAGAACTTGATCCGTTCACTCGTTATCGAGATCTCAACATCTCGGGTACTCGCAACCCGTCGCGTCACGTAAAAGAGTCACGGTGCGGTCTCGCTCCGCGTGTACTTGGCGCGAGACACTACCGTGTCTCTTGATACTATTATATAAAACCCAACTGTTTGTCTGTCCGTCTGTCCGTCCGTTTGTCTGTGAACTACTCATTCGTTAGTGGATCGAACCGGTTTCTAAAAAGTCAGTAACGAAAAGAGAGAATAAGTACCGTTTTCTGTCTGTATGTACGCGAACTAATAAAAGATAGAGAATGATATTAGATAAAAGACTCGCGCCCGCTACGCGGCGCACCGTCGTATATTTTCGCATTAGTGAAATTTAACATTGACCTCTATATCTAGGGCAGCGACATCATTCTTTGGTTTACCCTTGAAACTTGGTGACATTTATGAGTATATGTTCGGCTCAGAAGTTCGAGCTCAGAAGTTCGAGCCGAACATATACTCATAAATGTCACCAAGTTTTAAGTTAATTGGCTTTTCAAATTCAAAATAACGAACAGAAATCAACAAAAAAGTTCTTAACGATTAAACAAACAAATTAAACGTTAAATAAAAAAAACAGTGGATTAGGCCTACTAGAGATACCACGTTAAAAAAAACGCGCCTAACACTATACCTCCAAGGTGGTGTGGAGAAAATAGTTTATTTTCTCTGAGATATATAAAAGTTGAAACTTTTGAAAATGTGGAACACGAAAATGATTGCTTTTGAGAAAAAAATAGAACGTTTTTTACATAAAATTTTAAAAGTTACAAATTTTAATGCAGATTTATATATTTAAGTTTAAAACCAGACTCTTTATGAAACTTCTTTTTAAAAAACGACTCCCGGGCTTCGCCGGGAAATGAATCTTATCGAATGCCATCTATTGGATAATCCGAATTTAAAGTTTATATATGATTGTATATAATCATACATAATCTACATGGATAAATGCTTCTTATATATGATTTATAGCAGCTTCCTCTATGAGGAAGCCAAAAGAAATAAATACTGATAAGTATACATCGAATAAAATAAAAGCTTCATCATAAAAGCAATGTGTAGGTTTCTACTTGCACACTTAGAAGTGTACAAGTGGAAACTTGTACACTTGAACACTTTAAAACTATGAGGAAGCAATGTGAAAGTTTCTACTTGCACACTTTTGGCACACAGCTTGTTTAAGTGGTATCCCCAGTAGGTCTAATCCACTCTCATAAAATTTAATATAACAATTGTTCGAAGTGCCTCCCTCGTTCTTGTAAACAAAGTTCGACCCTTCGAGTAATGTTGCGCGTCGCGCGATACGCCAGTTCTGGCGTGATGGTATTAAAAGCTGCGTGAATTGCTTCTCGCATTTCAGCTTTTGTACCATCACGCCTGTGCTCGACTACGGCTTTAATGTGTCCCCACACGAAATAATCGAGCACATTAAGATCTGGCGATCGCGGCGGCCAAATGATTGGGCCACCTCGACCCATCCATCTGTCCGGATAATGCGCGTTTAAAAATTCGCGTACCTGCCGAAAGAAATGTGCAGGAGCTCCGTCATGCTGAAAAATCATTTCTCTTCTTGCATGGAACGGAATATCTTCGAGGAGAGCAGGCAACTCATTTTGAAGAAAATTCCTGTATATCTCTCCATTTAAACGGGGCGGTAGGAAGTAAGGACCGATCTAAAAATTGCCCAAAAAAAATATTTTTAAAGTTGCGAAAGAAAATTCCTTAAATAATTTTAAATGACTTCGATGACTAAAATTCAATATGAAGAATAGGGCAAGGAAAGCCGTAACGGGATGTTCGTGTTAAATTATTTTTAATAAACAAATATTTTTCCAACCATAGTAAACTGCGCGTCGACAAAATCGTCAGACTTGAAACACAATTTTTGGTTGGTGCAGTAAAATTCCCTCCCACCTCCTTAATTAAATCGTTACGATTCAATTTTGGATGCTAAGCATCTAAAAATTGTAAAGAGATTTAGTGGGAGAGAATTTTACTACACCAACCAAAATTGTGTTTCAAGTTTGACGATTTGTCGGCGCGCAGTTTACTATGGTTGGAAAAATATTTGTTTATTAAAAATAATTTAACACGAACATCCCGTTACGGTTTTTCTTACCTTATTCTTTATAATAAAATTCCTTAACTTATACTAAGTAAAACTACTTACGATTCGGTCCGCTATTATTCCCGCCCATACATTAATCGCCCAGCGATATTGAAATGCGCGTTCTCGAACGACGTGCGGATTTTCCTCTGCCCAATACACATAATTACGTGTATTAAACACGCCATTCGGGGTGAACGTAGCTTCGTCCGACCATAAAATACAGTCGGGGAAAAATTCATTCCGCCGACACTGCGCGAGAAATCCTGCATGTGTTTCGCTGACTGTTAATATTTATTAAAAAATAACGCAAAAACATTAAATAAAGATAATAAAAATACCTTCACAAAAATAGATGCGCTGTTCTTGATCTATCGGAAAGAGTTGCTGTACTCTCTGATGATGATACGGATGCTTTCGGTTTCGACGTAAAACACGGTGCACTATGTCTTGCGAAAAACCAAGCATCCGAGACACCTTGCGTACGCTGTACCTGGGGTGTTCTTCAAACACCTGCAGGATTCTTTCCTCTTCGTTTACACGAATTTGCATCGGTGCACCAGTGTTTCGTCGATTTAAGACAACACTTCCCGTTTCTCTGGCGCGTTGTATTTGGTAGTAAACTTAATTCCTGCCGCTCGCTACTAGAGGGCGCCAGCTCCAACGCTGGCGAATTTCGGCGGTCAAGTCGCAAGTTTTTTGTACTTTCGACATTGCTGAAAGTGATTCAGTCCTCACAGATTAGATTTCTTGACGCCAAAAAGATTTTCCAATCGATTAAAAATGAACCGCGATAAGCTGTTTTTCCGACATTTGATTCTTCACTATTTTGACCTCAAGAAAACCGCAGCTGAAACGCATCGCTTATTATCCGAAGTATATGGTGACGAAACTCCATCGGAAAGAACATGTAGAGTTTGGTTTGAACGCTTTCGAAACGGTGATTTTGACGTGAGAGACAAAGAACGTCCCGGACAGCCAAAAAAATTTGAAGATGTTGAGCTGCAAGAATTGCTTGATGAGAATCCAGCTCAAACGCTTTTAGAGTTGTCGAAAGCGTTAAATGTTACTCCAATGGCCGTCTCAAAACGCTTGCATGCCATGGGAAAAATTCATAAAGAAGGGATATGGCTACCACATAAGTTGTCAGAAAATGCCATTTTGAATCGCTTGTCTATCGCGACTTCTTTGCTTGCCAGGCAAAGAAAAAAGAGTTTTTTGTGGCGTATCGTGACGTATGATTTATTTTGATAATCCCAAGCGAAGAAAATCATGGGTGGACCCTGGCCAACCATCCACTTCAACGCCAAAGAAAAATGTTTACGGGCATAAGACCTTGCTCTGCATTTGGTGGGACCAGAAGGGTGTGCTGTATTACGAGCTCTTGCGTCCAAATGAAACCGTTACAGCTGATCGCTACCATCAGCAATTATGCCGATTGAGTGACGAATTGATGGAAAAAAGACCATCCGTAGCCAACAATCGACGCAAAGTCATTCTTTTGCACGATAATGCTCGACCGCATGTTGCAAAAAGCGTGAAGGAGGCACTTCTACAGCTTGAATGGAAGTCCTCCCGTATCCAGCGTACTCTCCAGACTTGGCACCGTCGGATTACCATCTCTTCCGGTCGATGCAACACGCACTTACGGACACACACTTCTCTAGTTACGAAGAAGTCTAAAAATGGTTAGATAAATGGATTGCCTCGAAAGACACTGCGTTCTACCGTCGTGGGATTGCCCTATTGCCAAAGAGATGGGAAAAAGTAGTAGAAAAAGGAGGAAATTACTTTGATTAAAAGGTTCATTCATCTTTCCTTCGAAACAAATTAATTTTGGAGACGAAAAAACGGCAGGAATAAGTTTACCACCTAATACACACCTCGAAATTACTTTGTCGTCGGGATATCTTTCACGCCCGGGGAATCGTTCCGCGTAAACACGAGCCGCGCCAACAGCGTTTTCTCCGGCTATTCCGTACGCGATAATCATATCGGTGTATTCTCTTGCAGTATATTCCGCCATTTCTTTATAATTTTTATAAGACACACAGATCGAATGCTGGGCCTCTACAGTTGTGGAGCAACGAAAGCGAAGGAAAACCGCGGCGATAACAAATGAGCAGCGTTTTTCTTAGAAGCGTTGGAAACACGGAGAAAAAGTTACGGTTGCTACAACAGAATAATGCTGTTAATTTTCGCCCATCCATACAAAAGGGTTATGGAAACCATAGTACTCTGGAAGTGACCTATGGTTTCCATATAGTTTCCTTATGGTTGCCCTAACCTTAGTGAGGGTAGCTACTATATGGATGTTGCAACCATAATATATGGATGTTTAACCATAATGAACAAATATTCACCCGACAAAAAAATTATTTATTTCGAAATTTTATTACTATTTTTTAACTAAATTTGCTTCTTAAGATGCAGTCTATGATAATAAATATTTTCTCGTATTTGAAAAAAACACTTACCTTGGTGGGATTCGAACTCGGGACCTCTGGATCGTGAGCCAACTGCCTTGCGTGGTAGATCACTTCTTAATTTAATGTAAGTGTTATTATATAGTCTACATATGTCAACCAGCGCATATACATAATTTTTCAAAAATCATCTTAAGAAACAAATTTAGTTTAAAAAAAGTAATAAAATTTTGAATTAGATATATGATATAATATTTCTTATAATGTCGGATGAATGTCAGAAAACAGTGTCGGCTCATTACGAAATTTTGTAAATATATTTATGAAAAAAGTATATTTATAAAGGCCTATATTTATACATAAGACGCAGAACGCGAGTCGCAAGACACACGCACAGTCTACATGTCAATCTAACCTCTATACACTGACATGTAGACTGTGTGTGTGCTTGCGACTCGCGTTCTACGTCTTATGTAGATAGGCCTTAAAGTTAAAACATCCTTATCAAATCCACTTTATTCTATGCAGACATTCTTATGCGCGTGAAATGAACTCTCAATCAGTGAGTGCTGTACCGTGTAGCTATATCTTATGGATTTCTCAACCATAATATTTGTGCTGCAGACCACATAAGAGGGATAGCAATAATCCTTTGATTGAGGCAACCATATACGAGAGTATTATAACCGAATGTTACGTATCGTAAGAACTACGGTTATGACAACTATATAAATGAGCATATCTTAACAGCTACATTCAATGTAATATCAACGTACAAAATTACCTTTTTTAAAAAAAAGGTAAAAAAAGGCGCCAAGTACACGCATAGTAATGTATATGTTGTTACCATACCTCGAAAAAATATAAGTAACAAGTGGTAGACATAATCTTTATATCTCGAAAAATCTCAAAAAAATCTAAGCAGTAGTATCTTTATTTCCGAAAAATTATAACCCAAGTGATACACATCACAAAATTATGTTACCTTATCAAAACAAAAAGTCGCGCTTCAAATGATCTATTACAATTACAAAAAAGAAATGATATCTCTTTAAATTACAGCGCCAATTACAGAGAGAACATATATATTGCCTCAAAAAATAATTGTTGCACTACTTTGAAAAATCTTTACATTGTGTCAATTAGAAAAGAATGTATGATAACAATTTTATAAGATTAAAAAATTTTATTTAAATTTTACAAGGGAATACAAGATATTTAAATACAAAGTTTACATGTGTATTTTTTAGTGGTCACAAAGAATTACAGAGGTAACAGTACAAAATAAAAATATTTTATTAAAATATTTAATCCAACAAAGGAATACAATTTGTATTTAAATACAAAGTTTATATATGTATTTTTCAATAAAATAGAAGATTTAATCACAAAGAATTACAGAGGTAACAGTACAAAATAAAAATATTTTATTAAAATACATAAATTTTTCTTGTAAAAATACTTGGCGCTGCTAGACCTCGAAATTTTTAATAAATAAATAAACTTATCCTATACTTAATTATAAGCCGCATTATTCGCCGTTGTCACGTACACCCATATCACTCGCTCGCACATACACACCACGCTGATAATAATCATTTTGTTACTCTCGTCGCATTCTTCTCTGAATTATTTTCATTTATTGTTGTCCTTATTTATTAAAAATTTCGAGGTCTAGCAGCGCCAAGTATTTTTACAAGAAAAATTTATGTATTTTAATAAAATATTTTTATTTTGTACTGTTACCTCTGTAATTCTTTGTGATTAAATCTTCTATTTTATTGAAAAATACATATATAAACTTTGTATTTAAATACAAATTGTATTCCCTTGTTGGATTAAATATTTTAATAAAATATTTTTATTTTGTACTGTTACCTCTGTAATTCTTTGTGACCACTAAAAAATACACATGTAAACTTTGTATTTAAATATCTTGTATTCCCTTGTAAAATTTAAATAAAATTTTTTAATCTTATAAAATTGTTATCATACATTCTTTTCTAATTGACACAATGTAAAGATTTTTCAAAGTAGTGCAACAATTATTTTTTGAGGCAATATATATGTTCTCTCTGTAATTGGCGCTGTAATTTAAAGAGATATCATTTCTTTTTTGTAATTGTAATAGATCATTTGAAGTGCGACTTTTTGTTTTGATAAGGTAACATAATTATGTGATGTGTATCACTTGGGTTATAATTTTTCGGAAATAAAGATACTACTGCTTAGATTTTTTTGAGATTTTTCGAGATATAAAGATTATGTCTACCACTTGTTACTTATATTTTTTCGAGGTATGGTAACAACATATACATTACTATGCGTGTACTTGGCGCCTTTTTTTACCTTTTTTTTAAAAAAGGTAATTTTGTACGGATATCACCCCTTTTTGTAGTATTACGCATTTTATCAACAGTATGTACAGGGTAAAGCTATTTGGAGGTATAATACTACCACTTTGTTTTTTTCGAGGTATCAACATAACAGGGTAACAACATAATACATATACACTACTATGCGTGTACTTGGCGCCTTTTTTTACCTTTTTTTTAAAAAGGTATTTTTGCGCGGATATAACGCCTTTTGTAGTGTGTTACGCATCTTAATCTTATAAACAATATATCTTATAATCTTATAAACAGTATATACAAGGTGTTGTGCGGCGAAGGTCAACGATCCCGAATTGCGACACCTAGCTGTCAGCGTTGCTTCCGGATCTTGCCAAACTCACCTGAGGTGGCATCCCGGATTTCGCAAGTGGCACCCAGGTCACTCACCCGGAAGCAAAAGCGCTGACAGCTAAGTCAGCACCGCGGAAGTTAACGCGCGAGAGATAAAAGCCCGCCCTTCCGAGAAGCGGCGGGCAGTCTAGAACGAAAGGCTATATCGCGCACAACCGAATGTAATCGAATAAGTGAAGGCCCGCAAGTCAGGGCAGTGAATAAAAACACCTGTGTAATAAAGCATCTATGTAACCACAAGTTTATTAAAAGCTATACGACAAAGATCTGGACACGTCTTTCTTCTCCTCCCGGCGGATCCCAAAGAACCCTGTGCCGACCCTGCAACCCCAGGCACGGCACAACAAAGGTATGAAGCTGAAAGTGTTACGGACTATTATTTCTAAAGAAAACAACAATTTAATATTTTGCTTAGTTTTTTAAAAATAATAATCTGTAACCCTTTTAGTTGTACACCTTGTATATATTTTTCAATTTCAACATAAAACGTAATCGCAATATAGCATGATTAATGTTAATAAGTCGTTAACTGTAAAATTTTTTATTTATTTTTATTCGCGTGTCTTACTGAATGTTGTTCGCAATTTTATATGTACCGATATCTACAAGTATCGATGTTTTTCATAATTACAGATGGACACCTGTAACACGTGTCTGAAACTTACCTGATTTGTTTATTCTTTTATTTCCTTCAACTAATCGCAAATTAATTCTATTTAATAAAAGCAATTCTGTCAAATTTCTCATACATAACGCATCGTTTATAATTTTCTATTAATTATAAATATTAAATAGTACGAGATATATATATATATATATATATATATATATATATATATATAATATATGTATATATATATATTCGTACTCACATCCTTGAAAATTATTTCGGGAATTCGAGCAAATGCCACAACTAGATAAAATTATCTTTCATATTTTGACAGTTGAGTAGGAACATATTTGAGTTGGCGAAAAATGATTCTCTGAAACCGCACGTGTGTGTAAATAATTCAGTAGAAAATATACAATCTTTATTTCAAAATACATTTGCACACTACGTACCAAAAATATATAATATGATAACGTAGTTTTTGCTATTCAATTGATTGAATTTTAGAAAAGAAAAAGATTTAAAAGTATATAACTATGTCAGTCAATAAAGAGACATAGACTACGTTTACATAGCACTGTTGATCGGGTTTTATAACATCGGTAGTTCTTAGGCCAGTCAATCACAACTATTCCATTTTTCTGAAGAATGATTACGATTGGTCTTCCTGACAACTACCGATGTTATAAAACCCGATTAACGGTGTCATGTAAACGTAGTGCAAATTGAATCATATATATTTAATTGCCTGCTCATTAAATATAAAGTGCAAACACATAGAAATTGTATATTTTTCTATATATAATAAATAATAACATAATTAATGATATACAAAAGCTTTTGTCGCGCATATCGATTTTCAATAATGGATAGATATTGCAACAAATATGTTTTACGTTCATTCGAAAACAAATTATGTGTACACATAATAAAAATTGTATGAACTAAAATTATGTGTATACACATAATAAAAGTGCGGAATTATTTTTATGTCAGACATAATTTTTATTCATCCAATTTTTATTATGTCAAGACATAATTTTAATTCATCCAATTTTTATTATGTCTATAATTTTAATTTGTCCAGTTTTTATTATGTCTAGACATAATTTTATTTCAACGAATTTTTATTATGTCATAACATAATTTTAGTTCTGCCGCTAGGGAATTTTAAGTCGATTCTTATGAATCAAGCTTGAATTCGATGTCTAGGTATCCCAGGTTGCCGATAACGGGTTACAAATAGTGCGCTCCATAGTTTTCGGTGTCCAGGTGTAATAATACGTTGAATTCGATGTCTAGGTGTCCCACGTTGCCGATGACGAGATCCACATAGTGCGCTTTGTAGTTTTCGGTGTCTACGTGTATTAATACCTCAAATTCAATATCTACGTGTCCTACATTTGGATTTAAAGTTATTAATACATCTAGTCACCAAAAACTACGAAGCGCACTATGTGGACCTCGTCATCGGCAACCTGGAACACGTAGACATCAAATTCGAGATATTATTACACCTAGACACCAAAAACTACGGAGCGCGTTATCTGGACCTCGTCATCAGCAACCTGGGACACCTAGACATCAATTTCAAGGTATTAATACACGTAGACACCGAAAACTACGGAGCGCACTATGTGGATTCCGTCATCGGCAACCTGGAACACGTAGACATCGAATTCAACGTACGATTACACTTGGACACCGAAAACTATGAAGCGCACTATCTGGATCCCGTCATCGGCAACCTGGGACACGTGGACATCGAATTTAAGGTATTAATACACGTAGACACCGAAAACTACGGAGCGCACTATGTGGATCTCGTCATCGGCAACCTGGAACACGTAGACATCGAATTCAACGTATTATTACACCTGGACACCGAAAACTACGGAGCTCACTATCTAGACATCGTCATCGGCAACCTGGGACTCCTAGACATCGCATTCAACGTACGATTACACCTGGACACCGAAAACTATGAAGCGCACTATCTGGATCCCGTCATCGGCAACCTGGAACACGTGGACATCGAATTCAAGGTATTAATACACGTAGACACCGAAAACTACGGAGCGCACTATGTGGACCTCGTCATCGGCAACCTGGAACACGTAGACATCGAATTCAACGTACGATTACACTTGGACACCGAAAACTATGAAGCGCACTATCTGGATCCCGTCATCGGCAACCTGGGACACGTGGACATCGAATTTAAGGTATTAATACACGTAGACACCGAAAACTACGGAGCGCACTATGTGGACCTCGTCATCGGCAACCTGGAACACGTAGACATCGAATTCAACGTATTATTACACCTGGACACCGAAGACTATGAAGCGCACTATCTGTACCTCGTCATCGGCAACCTGGGATACCTAAACATCGAATTCAAGCTTGATTCATAACAATCAATATATATTATATATTTATACTTAATTTAGCTAAATAGAAATTTTCCTTCTGACCGATAAGTCTATCGACCTTTAATAATTTACCTACTAGATCGTTCGAAATACGCGC
The DNA here is from genome assembly GCA_030770255.1 of Temnothorax ravouxi. Taxonomy (NCBI): domain Eukaryota; kingdom Metazoa; phylum Arthropoda; class Insecta; order Hymenoptera; family Formicidae; genus Temnothorax; species Temnothorax ravouxi. The sequence goes on from JASTWP010000489.1 coordinate 41,201, forward strand.
GCGATATCGAAACTGGCGATACCTGCGCCGCCAGTGTCGAAAAAATGAAAGCGACATTTTCTCTGATCACGTGATATATATATATATATATATATATGTTATAATCGGCGTTAGGAAGTAGTATCTTAATAAAAAATTTTCACATTTGGACTTTGCGTCGCAATATCTCCGCTCGTAGGGCACGTAGCGGAAAATTATATAGGGGATACCCCCCTTATTTTTACCCCAACTATCGATCAAGCCTACTTAGAACTTGATCCGTTCACTCGTTATCGAGATCTCAACATCTCGGGTACTCGCAACCCGTCGCGTCGCGTAAAAGAGTCACGGTGCGGTCTCGCTCCGCGTATACTTGGCGCGAGACACTACCGTGTCTCTTGATTTAACTTAAATTTACATACATTTCTCTTTTAATCATAGAGAACATTGTTGTAACAACCGTAACAATTTTCTCCGTGAACAAATAAACTCAGGAACAAATGAAGCATTTGTTATCGCCGCGATTTTCCTTCGCTTTCGTCGCTCCACAACAGTAGGTGCCCAGCATTCGATCTGTGTGTCATAAAAATTATAAAGAAATGGCGGAATATACTGGCAAGAGAATACACCGATATGATTATCGCGTACGGTATAGCCGGAGAAAACGCTGTTGGCGCGGCTCGTGTTTACGCGGAACGATTCCCCGAGCGTGAAAGATATCCCGACGACAAAGTAATTTCGAGGTGTGTACAACGCGCCAGAGAAACGGGAAGTGACGTCTTAAATCGACGAAACGCTGGTGCACCGATGCAAATTCGTGTAAACGAAGAGGAAAGAATCCTGCAGGTGTTTGAAGAACACCCCAAATACAGCGTACGCAAGGTGTCTCGGATGCTTGGTTTTTCGCGAGACATAGTGCACCGTGTTTTACGTCGAAACCGAAAGCATCCGTATCATCATCAGAGAGTACAGCAACTCTTTCCGATAGATCAAGAACAGCGCATCTATTTTTGTGAAGGTATTTTTATTATCTTTATTTAATGTTTTTGCGTTATTTTTTAATAAATATTAACAGTCAGCGAAACACATGCAGGATTTCTCGCGCAGTGTCGGCGGAATGAATTTTTCCCCGACTGTATTTTATGGTCGGACGAAGCTACGTTCACCCCGAATGGCGTGTTTAATACACGTAATTATGTGTATTGGGCAGAGGAAAATCCGCACGTCGTTCGAGAACGCGCATTTCAATATCGCTGGGCGATTAATGTATGGGCGGGAATAATAGCGGACCGAATCGTAAGTAGTTTTACTTAGTATAAGTTACGGAATTTTATTATAAAGAATAAGGTAAGAAAAACCGTAACGGGATGTTCGTGTTAAATTATTTTTAATAAACAAATATTTTTCCAACCATAGTAAACTGCGCGCCGACAAATCGTCAAACTTGAAACACAATTTTGGTTGGTGTAGTAAAATTCTCTCCCACTAAATCTCTTTACAATTTTTAGATGCTTAGCATCAAAATTTGAATCGTAACGATTTAATTAAGGAGGTGGGAGGAATTTTACTGCACCAACCAAAAATTGTGTTTCAAGTCTGACGATTTTGTCGACGCGCAGTTTACTATGGTTGAAAAAATATTTGTTTATTAAAAATAATTTAACACGAACATCCCGTTACGGCTTTCCTTGCCCTATTCTTCATATTGAATTTTAGTCATCGAAGTCATTTAAAATTATTTAAGGAATTTTCCTTTGCAACTTTAAAAATATTTTTTTTAAGCAATTTTTAGATCGGTTCTTACTTCCCACCGTCCCGTTTAAATGGAGAGATATACAGAAATTTTCTTCAAAATGAGTTGCCTGCTCTCCTCGAAGATATTCCGCTCCATGCAAAAAGAGAAATGATTTTTTAGCATGACGGAGCTCCTGCACATTTCTCTCGGCAGGTACGCGAATTTTTAAACGCGCATTATCCGGACAGATGGATGGGTCGAGGTGGCCCAATCATTTGGCCGCTGCGATCGCCAGATCTTAATGTGCTCGATTATTTCGTGTGGGGACACATTAAAGCCGTAGTCGAGCACAGGCGTGATGGTACAAAAGCTGAAATGCGAGAAGCAATTCTCGCAGCTTTTAATACCATCACGCCAGAACTGTTGTTTACAAGAACGAGGGAGGCACTTCGAACAATTGTTACATTAAATTTTATGAGAGTGGATTAGACCTACTGGAAATACCACTTAAAAAAAAATGCGCCGTGCTGTATACCGCAAGGTGGCGAGGAAATGACAGCATAATCAAATTAGAATAAAATGCCAGTCGCGAGTTTAACTTAATTAATAAGAGTCGCGATTAATTAAGTCGATTAATTAAGTCGCGATTAATTAAGATTAATTAATTAAAATTAGAATAAAATGCGTAGTAAACTGGCAAGGGTTCCGGTTTGATGTGTTTAATTGCTCTCGGTTTAGCCGATTTCCCGATACACATCAACGGAAGTTTGTGTGTACCGAACGCGTTACAACATGCTAAAATGCTGACCCTTTCTTTGTTTTTTTTGTACCTCGGAGCAACCGCTTCTTCTCGCGAGGCCAATGTTTTAGAAAGCATCATTCGAAAATTCAGGCCAGTCTCGTAGCAGTTATAGATCCCGCAAGTGTCCTTCTTCCTCTACAAGCTTATTAAATTCTTCTTTAAATTCATTCAATCCGCCTTCATCAGCTGACATTTTTTCGCCACAGATGCTTAACTGACAAATAACGTGTCTTTTTTTCCATCTGTCGAGCCATCCGCAACTTGCCGTAAAAATTTCGCTTTCATAGGGAAACTGCTTTGCAAGCATCATGGTTTTTGCCTGTAAAATGGGGCCTGAAGGGGGAAAAACGATATTGTATCGATGACGAATCTTCAAACTGTTGGGTGTGCTTACCTGATACTGGCAGTCCCTTTTCTCTCATTTGAGTGAACCATAGAAATAAAGCTTTATCAACTTTATCATACTCTGTCGGTTTCATCGTTTTACGACTAGTCATCGCACCGCCCGATTTTATCGCGAATTGCTCTAAATTAGATCGATTTCGACGCCAATCGCCAACGGTGGTCTCTCCAACACCATAATCAGCCGCGACATTGCGAATGATTTCTCCTCTATCCAATCTTCTAATTGCTTCCAACTTTTTCTCTACACTCACGACGACTTTTTTTCGCTTCTGCGACATAGCGATGTTTTTTCATTGACTGTTGAAGCCCAACTGTTCAATTCTACCTCACAACCGCGGAGAACAAAGCGTGTACTAACAAGCACGTGCGTGTTTAAACAACAAAGTAGCGATCGAAAACTACATACTTCGCGCGCATCGCATAGCAGCGAAGCGTCATCCGTTTCATCCGAGTTTTTCCGTATTATCCGAGCGCTCAGCTCGGTTAACGCGAAGTGCTCGGATAAGTTCGGTGGCTCGGATAACGCGGAGCCTCGGATGAGCGAAGGCCGGATAAACGAGATTTTACTGTAAATTCGAATTATGACAGCTGTGACAAAAAATTTTTTTCGATAGGGTAACTTTGATCAATCGTACCTCGGAAAGTATTAATCAGAAAATAACCAAAAAATTTTTATTTTGTAGGTAATTTTATAATAAAATATTCGATCTGTTCATATTCCGCCGTAAGTGCAACTGTTGGCCTGCCAACTTCGAATCAAAACAAAATTGTACCTCTAAGCTCTAACAGAGATGTATGGAGTGAATAATTTATTATTATTAACATTAGATATGTCTTGAAACGACTATGCAGATTGATCACAATCGAAAGCTCGTATCAATGATATGTTAGAAAACTGTCGTCAGATTTTGGATCGCAGTTTTCTTTTTTGAGATATTTGATTCGGAAAATCGATTGGCCCGAAAACTCCGGATAAACTACTTAGTGGTGTCGTCTGCTAGCTGTTTTTATGTACTTGGCGTCGCGACGCTACTGCGTCGCTTGATAATATAAGTGTTATCTTGCTTCAAATGCAGACATAATATTCCAAACTGCTACAGGATTTACACTAATCCATAGTGAGAAGCACAAAAATAATTTCTATTGTAAGTCCAACATTAAAATATAAATTTTAAAGGAAAATATATATATACCTGTAGAATCAATGTTGATAATCTTGCAAGAATTGGGAACAATAGCAAGTCGTTTTATTTCATGCTGACCAGGAATCAATCGAGTGTATATATCAAACAACTCTTGATGTAATTCAAGTTTTAATTCAAAAGCCTTTGCTACAGCCTCATAAGTTACATCATCATGAGTAGGTCCAACACCACCAGATGTAAATACAGCGGAATACTGCTTTGATGCATTGCTTATTTCTTTAGCAATATCGTCCACCTAATAAAAATTTAAATATTAAAAACAACGACAACAATCGGAACAAAATCGTAGTGTCAGTACAGGAAAAGTTTTTATACCGCCCTTATAAAAAAGTACACTCTACTTTAATGGTTAACACCCAAATTTGAGTGTTAACTCTCAAATTTGGGCGTAAGTTTAGTGTTTGTCATCAAAGTTAAGTGTCAACACTTAAATTTAGGTGTAGATTGAGTGTTGAGCATTAAAGTTTAGGTAAGTTGTGGGTTTAATCCTCAATGATGAGTTTATATTGGGAGTTTATTCTCAATGACCTAGTTTACATCGTCGAAACGTTGGTACTTGTATTAAACTTGGTGCGCATGAAAGCTTTAGTACGGGCGCGTATACATCGAATGTACTAAGCATGTACTGGCCTATATTCGTCATTTGTATCATTTGGTACGCGTATCAGTTTAGTACAATACTTCTATTTAATACGCTCGTACCAAATTTATTCGGCAGTGTTTACATCGTGCGTACTAAATATTTAGTACGAATTTGGTACAAATATAGTATGTGATACGCGTATCAAATGCACGATGTAAACTAGGTCTAGGTTAGGTTGGGGATTAAGCCTCAATGTTTAGTGTAGGTTGGAGATTGATCCTCATCGTTGAATGTTGGTTTGGTGTTAACGGCGTGTTAATTTTTTTAATGTTCTATGTCGATTTAATCAGTGTCGCCATGATCCTTTTATCGTTGGGTGTCGTTTAAATGTTATTGTGTTAATCTTTGTTTAAGTGTCAATTGACGGCTTAGTTTATTGAAAAAGTGTTTCAGATAAAAGTTAAAAGATTCGAAGGGGGCCAATAGCCGATCTTATTGGATTTTGGATCCAGGGCCTGTATTGAGCCCAATATCCCAGCGAGAAATGACCCATCGAATCGACGTCTAATTGACGTCGAAAACGTACATCGAAAAGTAATTGAAATATTCATCGATTTCGATTGATTTATGGCACAACTTTCGATGACTTTTCGACTCAGAATAAATCGAAAGATCGCAAGCAACTGCGGCCATGACACCTGAACAAGAGAAGAAGGAGTTGAGGACGCTTAGGTGTCAGGTGTCATGGCCGCAGTTGCTTGCAATCTTTCGGACGAGTCGATTCTCTACCTCTCTTTCGAATTCATCTTGACAACTGCAAAGATTTTGGACCTTGACCGAGCAAGATTCAAATGAAAAAAAAGTGGAATCATTAGCAGGAAAAGCTGCAACGTGAGGGAAGATTGAGGCGAAAGATTTAATCCCACGAGTGGGGCCTTTGATATATTCCGAATCTTAAGACGCCATATTGAAGATCAACATTGGTCGTCAAAGTACAAGGGCCTCTGCTAAGTTCATTCTCATCTTCAGATTTGAGATCTGCATTTTGTTCTTGTGACTCTGGCCTAAAATTCAAGCCCAAGAACCGATCTGATAGACATTCATGCAGAAACCCCCTTTTTTATTTTTCTATCTTTCTTTTCTTTTTCAGCAGCATTACATTCAAATACGTTTCGGACTCTCATTCTCAGTCAGTAATCTAGATACTTTGAATCCGTTCTGTAAGATCTAACTCTTTTTAGTTAGTCTCTATTCTATTTTCAGGACTGATTACTGATTTGTTTGTTTATATTCACGTAAAAAGTTTTTACTAAAAACTCTTTAGTTCATATTAATTTCTTTTATATTAGCATATTTTTAGAAAAAACTACATACAATAAAGACAAAATTTTCTTAAAAGGAACTCTCTTTCTATCGCTCACCTACTCAAGAATTCTCATCATATCTGCTGTGTTTGTCAATAAACAACAATAGACAAATAATTTTTATATGTTTAAAGGTAATATTTTTTTTGTATTTTTTAATGGAAAATATGTGTTTATAGATTGATATATTCATAAAAATTTATAAATACAAGTAACTTAATGTGTGTGTGTGTGTGTGTGTGTGTGGAATTAATCTTTTTAAAGTATAGTACTTTTTTCTATTAATAATTGATATTTTTCTCTTTACTTTATACACAGTTAAAGAACTCTTTAACAGTACAAAAATACTTAAAAAAATAATTTGTAATATAGTTGTGTTTACATGTAAAATATAAGATATTAAATTAAATAAAAAATTTTAATATTTTTAAACATTTGTTAGCATAGATGATTATAAAAAATAATAAACATTTTTAATTAACATGCTAGATCTTAACATTCTACATTTTTTAAAACAAAGTCTTTCAACAAATAAATACAAAAAAATAAAAAACAATATATTCTAAAAATTACTATTTAAAAATTAAAAACACCTTAATAATAATAATGTTAAAAATGTTTTGCAGAAGCAAAAGAAAAAAAAAGAAAACGTCATTGACCCCCAACATCGCCCAATTCAAGTTCTTCACACAGTAGCAGTGATTCAAATTCCAGTGAATCATCATCGGATAGTGATTAAGTTTAGTGTTACCATTATATTGCTTCCTCATAGAGAAAGCTTTGTTTTCGTAAATTCGTACATGAACCTTTGATTGCGTATAAAGTTGTCTCTAATCAACAAAATTTAAAAGAATTATATATAAAATAGGTAGAAGAAACCAAAGAAAAGATTGTTTTTTAAGTTTTTGATGTTAATATGTTCAGAGTGTTCTAAAACGTCGAAATATCGCATTATTACCAATGTTAAAATGAGTTTAACCTTGTTAACGTTACCATAACATATATCTAAGTTGTCTGTTACATGCTATTTATTTTATTATATTATTATATTTAATATTCTTACTTATATATTTATACTTATGCACTTTTATCCTCACTTATATACTTAAAAAGTTGACTCATAAAAATAAAATTATAGACAATATAATTAATATACAATATTGATTTTTTATTTAAAACCACTTATTCTGCTTAAATCATGTTTTACATGCATAAGTTACGACGAAGAAGCAATTAAACAAACTTTGTAGTTCCTATATAACTTTATCCATATTTCAGAAAAAAAGTGATTTCTCAGTATTACGCATTTTTTTAATTACGTGATTTTTAAAAACCCCCGCAATTAGTGGGCTTAAGTATTAACAATCCACTAATTTGTAGTGGATTCAGGTAGTTTCCACCCCCAAGAGGTCGCGAACCACCGCGAGACATATACGGAATCATCGGAACAAGCGGGCGCGAAGGGAGCTTGATAGACAGAAAGCTGGCTACAAAAATTAAAAATGATAAGGTGCAGTCAAAATTTGTATATGAAAATCCTCTTTACTATCTGAAAAGCACATAGCACTGCAGCCAGAAGTCGCTCCCGGGTAGGGAAGCGTGGGCGGGCGGTTAAACGCGTTTACTTTTAATCAAAATAAAATCTTTAAGTGCAATTCTGATATTTTGTTAAGTTGTAGTTTTTAACTGTAGAAATTACGGAAAATTATTGCCAGAAGTCTAAGCCGGGGCTAAAACGTTGCTAGAAGTCGGTAAACTTGTAAAAAAATTGTTTAAATTTTAATGACAAAGTGCAGTTCTGGCGATTTTGTTTTTATATTATTTAAGGCTTAAAAAAATTAAATATTAATTGCCAGAAGTCCAAACAATGGCTAAGTATGTGAAAAATGATCATATCGTAAGAAGTCGGTAAAACGGAAAACGATTCTTTATTTAAATAATAAGGTGCAGTTCTGGCAATTTGTTTCTTTTAATATTTATACTGTTAGTGAACTATATATGCAATTGCAGAAGGCTAAGTGAGGGAAATGCATAAAGAAATCATAATCATGCCGAGTAAGCGCTGAACTGTTAAAACCGTTAAGTGTTTGAAACACATTGTGCAAAAAATGCATTGATTTGTTTACGGATTTGATTGCTGGAGAGTGTGATATACCGATAGAATTGTCACATTTTTTACAATCAGTTATTTGTGGGCCTGATAAGCGAACGCGAAGTAGTTCCAATTGCGAAAAATTAATTCAATATCTCAGGATACAATATACGCCACGCATCACGGTAAAATAAAAACATGAAAACATATTACTCTTGCAATGTTATTAAAAAGTATAACAAGTAGCAGAAAAGTAGTCGATGTAATAAATAGATTTGGTCACTGTTGTAGTTACAACGTTACTGAAGAATTAGAAACTGAAGTAACTTATTCTTTATGCAACAAATCAAACGTATGTCCGGAAGACACAATATTATCTCTTAAACACTGTACAGGTGTTGCGTTTGACAATTATGATAGATTTGTTGAGACTTGCAACGTTAAGAACACGCTTCACGATACAGTAGGAATATTTATCAAAATGTAATTCCCAGCGAAAACATTACTCTTTCTGAAAGTGATAATAGCAATAGTAATAACTTACATTCTGTTGCCAAAAGAAGAAGAACGTTAGATGTCGTAGCTATAGAATTGCCTATATATAATAAAAAACCCAAATTACGTGAACATTTATTACCGGTGGACAGCGTGTGTTGCGCACGATTAGATCAAGCAGTTTTCAAACAATATGACAAAGCTAGATATTCTGTGGGTACTCTCACATTACTGTAAAATTCCTAACACGCCAATGTGGATAGGATTTAATAGCAAAATAATCGAAGATAATAGGGTGAAACAAAAAATTTCGTATTTGACACCGATAAATGCATCACCTACTAATATATCAGTGGACTTGGTTAGAGTGCGTGTAAGTGAGCGGATGTGTGGAAAGTTTGTGTGGTGTAATTAAGCGAATTCTGAGTAGATAGGGAATAGCGAGCGATAGCGTAGAGGAGTAGGTAAGTTGGTGGGAAGGCTCAGGATAGGTGTAAGTGGAGGCAGGGCTAGAAATAGCCGTTTCTGTGCGTATTTCGTCCCGAAATAGCGAACGGTAACCGTGAGGTTATGGCGTCGCGTAACTCGCCGAGCGCGGGAAACGCGGGCAATGTCGGTAACAGCGGTAAAACGGGTAAAGTAGGCAGAAGTAAGATCGACAGCAAAGCGGATGGTAAACAACGAAAATTAGAGCTAGGCGGTAAAACAGTGACATTCAGGGATGAAAAAGAGGTGAAACAGAACATATGTACAATAAGAAATGAAATAAAGAAAATGAAGGAACAGATATCCAAAGAGGTAGGTAAAATTGAGGAGGTAAAAGAAAGTCTTGCGAAATACGTAGAGGAAAGGAAAGGTTTTAAAGAAATTAATTAAAAGAAAATTGATTGATTTAAAAAATAGATGGTTAGGTTGGCTAGAGCGATGCGAGAGAGGTGAAGATAGGGCAAACGAGACGGTTATTGGAAGTGAAAGCGAAAGTCAGAGAAGTGCTATCGAGAGCAGATTTTCCAGAAGGAGTAGATGGGGAAGTAGCTACGCGGGATCTTCGGTAAGTAAGGATAGGCTAAGCGTCAGGGAGGTAGGTAAGCTTAAGAGATGGATGAAAGATAAAGAAAAGGAAGATAGAAGGAATAATGTGGTAATTAAAGGGATAAATTTAGAACAAGAAAGAGACTGGAAAAAATGGGCGCAGAAATTTTTAAGAGAAAAATTAGGTCTAAAATGTAATGTCATTAATGTGAGGAAAAGTGGCACGGTTACCATAGTTAAACTGAAAAAGGAGGACAAGAAAGAAGTGATGAGGAATAAGTACAAGTTAAAGGGTAAAAATATCTTTATTGAAAATGATTTAACCTGGGAGGAAAGAAAGGTACAGAAGATAGGTGGGTCAAGGTACAGAAAGGTAAAGGGAAAGATGTTAAGGTAGATTTTGCGAGAGTAAGAATAAAGGGAGTGTGGAAATCGTGGGCAGATGTATCGAGAAATTTTGAGGTTAGAGAAAGCAGTGGAGATAGTCAAGCAGGAGGAGTTACTAGGGTTAAAAACAAAAGAAGGGCAAAGGGAGGTTTCATTTTAGGTAAAAGGAAAGGATGGGGGAAAGAAGGATCAGAGTTGATTAAGAAAGAAGAGAAAGGATTAGTTTTGTCAGAAATAATTGAGGAAGGTGGAATTACAAACATCATATCAGTATATAATAGAGAGAGATGGAATAAGATGGAAGGGACTCTAGATAGTTGGATTGAAAAGTTAGATAAAGAGCCCGTGATCATAGGAGGAGATTTGAACATTAAAACAGGAGAATTAGGGGGCGGGGAGAAAGAGGAGGGAGGGTGGAAAAGGAAAAGTAAAGATACATTAATAGGTAATAGAGGTAGGAATTTAGTAGAATAGGTCCATAATAATGGATGGTATATGCTGAATGGTACAACAAAAGGCGATTGGAAAGGTGAATATACATTTATAGATGCAAGGGTTAGCTCCGTAATAGATTATATGATTGTGTGCGAAGAAATACATAATAGAATTAAGAAATTTAAGGAAGATGCGAGAATGGACTCGCATCACATGCCTTTAGTCGCGATGTTAGACGAAAGAGTTAGGGCGCTAGGTAAGAATCAGAAAGTACAGGAAGAAGAGAAGGAAGATAGGAATGAAGAATCAAGATGGAAAATATGCTGGGATAAGAAGGCTATTGAAAGTTATAAGGAGAAAACTGAAGAGGCTATTTGAGAGGATGCTTATCAGGAGTTGTCAATTAAAGAGAAATGAAACAAACTTAAGAAGATAGTTCAAGAGGCTATAATAAGGAAAGAAATAATAATTAAAAAGAGGAAGATTGGTTTTAAGGACTGGTGGAACAGAAACTGCACTAGGAAGAAAAGAGAAGTGAAGAGGATATACATAAAATAGAAAAGAGGAAAGGTAGGAAGAGGAAGATATATGGAAGAAAGGAGTAATATGAAAGTGTTATTTAAACAGAAGAGAAAGGAAAAGAGAATTAAAGAAGAGAAAGAATTGAAGAGCCTAAGGCACGGGTCAGATATCTGTAAATTTATTGATAGGAAGAGGAAGAAAAAGGTCTGGAAGAAAAATAAAATTGGCGGAGTAGAATGGATGAAGTATTTCAAAAAGCTTCTCGGTACAGAAGAGATGGCGGAAAGCAAGGAAGGAGAAAACAGCATAGGAAATGAAGAAGAAAGTCCTGTTCGAATTGATCCACAGTTGGAGATGGAAGAAATAGCTGAGGCGGTAAGGAGATTGAAGAAAAACAAGGCCGTAGGTGTGGATGGAATTTTGCTGGAAGCGTGGCTGTATGGAGGAAGTGCAGTTAGGAAAGGTCTAGTAGAGGTTTTAAATCAGGTTTGGAAGGAAGGAATTTTACCAGAGGACTGGAGAACCTCTATTATAGTTCCGCTACATAAAAGAGGCGACGAAAACATTGTTGGAAATTATAGAGGTATTTCTCTTCTGTGCTCAGCTTACAAAATATATGCCGAAATTATCAGAGGAAGGTTGGAGAAATCCGATGAGCAGAAAAGCTTGGTACTAGAGAGTCGAAACGGTTTTAGACGAGGTAGGTCAACAATGGACAATATCTTTGTGTTGGACCATTTAACCCAGAGAGAAGAAAAGAAGGGAAAGAAAGGTAAAGTGTATGCACTTTTCGTGTACCTGAAGGCAGCCTTTGATAACGTGGAGAGAGAGCAACTATGGAAGATCCTTAAAAAGATGGGACTAAAAAAAGATCTTATAGAAAAGTTAGAAAAAATTTATGAAATTACGAAGGTAGCTATCAGAACAAAGGAAGGTTTAACAAAAAAATTTTTCATAACGAAAGAAATTAGGCAGGGCTGTGTTCTGAGTCCGCTGTTGTTTAACCTGTATATTGCGGAGATTAAGAAAGCATTAGAAGAAAGGAACATAGGCGGTGTACAATTGAGAGATGTAAGAGTATGGTCGTTGGAGTATGCTGATGATATGGTATTTTTAGCTAAGAATAGAGATGCGATGTTAGATATAATGGATACAATTACGAAATTTAAAAAAAAAAGAAAAATGACTCTATGTACTGAGAAAACTAAGGTGGTGGTGTTCAATAAAAGAGGTAAGAAAAAGATAGAAAAATGAAAATGGGAGAATAAAGAAATCGAAGAGGTTAAGTCGTTTAAATATCTAGGGTTTGTTTTTAACAAAAGTGATAGTTATACAGAACATATTAAGAAATTATGTAGAAAAGGTAGGATTGCGGCTAACAGAACCTGGGGTCTAGAAGAAAGGATTTGTAGGAATGATTTTATTAGAAGAGGGATGCTATTTAGATATTTAGTTAGGAGCGTGATGTCATACGGTGTGGAATTATGGGGGTGGGAAGAAAGAAAAAATTTAGAAAAGATAATGCTGGATTACGCTAGATGGGTTTTTAAATTAAAGTTTTGCACTCCAAGATATATGATGTCTAGAGAATGAGCTAGGAATGAGCAAACTAAGGATAGGTTGGGGAATTAGGGCTATAAAGTTTGAGGATAAAGTCGGGGAAGCAAGTGAAAAGAGATGGATTAAAAAGTGTTGGTTAGATAAAGAAAGTAATAATTGAAATAATAGATATGGAAAGGAAAGGGAAAAATATTTTAATAGGAATGGGTGGAGTGTTGTGGCTGTGGAAGCCTTGAGAAGGGAGGGAAGAAATCTAGGTAAAGAAATGAGGAATAGGGATGAGGATATTCAGAGGCAGTTAAAGGAAAATAGAATTTTAGAATCAAGGTATAACAAGAAATACAAAAAGTTGAGTAAGAATTTGGAAGGTCCCAGTTATTTAAGGATAGATAATTTAGACAGGCAAAACCTTGGGGATGGTATCAGAGCTCTGTTAAATTTAAGATGCGGTAACTTAGAATCAGGTAATAGGTATTGGTTAGAAAAAGAGAAGCGGATGTGTATTTTTTGCAACAAGGTAAGGATAGCATGAAACACTACATAGAAGATTGTATTAAGACAAAGGAATGGTTTACTGTATTAGGAAAAGATAGTAAAGAAAGGTTGGAAAAACTTTGGAACGATAAATTGGACACCACCAAAGCGGAGGTATTGTTAAAAGTTGTTAGGGAAAGGAATGCGAGAGAAAAAAAAGATAGATACAGAATGTCATTAGGCTGTGAGATAGGCTGTGTGGTTAGGAGATAGTGCAATAAGAAGCAATGATTATTTATAATTGTATAATTAATAATAGGTTATTTGAATACTTGTATTATGCGTGGATGGAATGCAGGTATGAATAATTAAGGATTGATTGTAAACCAAGTCCACTTTCTGGCTGTATTGCTAAAGTTAATAAACATATATATATATATACTAGCTGGGTACCCGGGCTTCGCCCCGGAGGACATATGTAATAAGTCTCTATCTCCCTCCTTCTCTCTCTCTCTCTTTCTCTCTCTCTTTCTCTCTCTCTCTTTCCCTTTCTCACTCTGTCCCTCTCTGTCCTTCTCTCTCCCTCTTTTTTCCTCCCTCTTCTTCCCTCTTCCTCTCCCCCCCCCCCCCTTTCCCCCCCCCCCCCTCTCTCTCTCTCTCTCTCTCTCTCTCTCTCTCTCTCTCTCTCTCTCTCTCTCTCTCTCTCTCTCTCTCTCTCTCTCTCTCTCTCTCTCTCTCTCTCTCTCTCTCTCTCTCTCTCTCTTTCTTTCTCTCCCTCTCTCTTCCTCTCTGTCCCCCTTTCTCCCTTTTTCTCCCTTCCTTTCCCCCCCCCTCCCCCCCCCCTCTCTCTCTCTCTCTCTCTCTCTCTCTCTCTCTCTCTCTCTCTCTCTCTCTCTCTCTCTCTCTCTCTCTCTCTCTCTCTCTCTCTCTCTCTCTCTCTCTCTCTCTTTCTTCTCTCTCTTTCTCTCTAAAATGCTATAAATTGAAAAATATTACTTTTTTATCTACTGAAGTTCAATTCCGTCATATACGATTCTTTGAGATTCACTCAATTATTTCCTAAAAATTTGGAAAAATTTCGTAACCAATTTCCAAAAAAATCGGTAACAAAGAACTATACAGTTTATAGCACTCCTTGGGAAATTTTACCCCTGTTTTATATACAATTCTTTAAAATTCGTCAAACTTCTGATACCGGTTTTCAAAAAAATCGGTAACGAAAAATGATATACTTTTTATAGGAAAATTTAAACCTTGCTTTATGTACAATTCTTTGAGATTCGATTATTCGGAACCGGTTTCCAAAAAAATCGGTAACAAAAAATAGTACACTTTATAACACTCCCCGGGAAATTCTACTCCTTCTTCATGTACAATTTTTTGAGATTCAATTAATTATTTTCCAAAAAATTTGAAAAATTAAAAAAACCGGTTTCCAAAAAGATCGGTAACAAAAACTGTACACATCATGGCGCTCCCCAGAAAATTCTACCTCTACTTCATATACAATTCTTTAAGATTCGGTCAATAAACTCCCGAAAAATTGAAAAAATTTCCGTACCGGCTTCCAAAAAGATCGGTAACAAAAAATTATACACTTTATAGCACTCCCCGGAAATTTCTACCCCTGTTTGATCTATAATTCTTTGAGATTTGGTGAATTATTTCCCGAAAATTTGAAAGAATTAGAAAAACCGGTTTCCAGGAAATCGGTAACGAAAAACTATACACATAGTGGCACTCCCCGGAAAATTCTACCCCTATTTCATATACTTTTGGTCAAAATTCGGTTCAGGGGTTTGGGCTGGGCGTTGATGAGTCAGTCAGTCAGTCAGTCAGTCAGTCAGGACATCTTCCTTTATAGATATAGATATATATGTCGAGTGGGATATATATATATATATATCCCACTCGACATGTTATGTTGCTAAAATATTGAAATATTTGAAAATGGTGCAGAAATATTTTGTAACATTTCATTTGTAACTATGCGTCTGAAATATTTCATTAATGTACCTAATATTTCTAAAATCTTTCAGAAAGTTGTTTACAATATTTGTAAGTTTCTGTAATATTGCAAAAAAATGTAGCAGATGCAATATTTCAGAAATATTTCTGAAACATTATGAAAGTAATATTACATTTGCATTGCACGAATAATATTTCTATAACATATCAAACGCAACATTGCATTTAAAATATTTCTGAAAAACTGAAAGATTGCGTAGGTAATGAAAAATTAAATTGCAGGCAGTGAATTTCTACAATATTGCAGATGTAATGGTTTAAAAACATTTCTAATACATATATGATAAAACTATTATTACGTTTACATTGCACGCGTTATATTTTTGAATATTTCACATACAACATTGTATTTGCAATATTTCCGAAAAGTTGCTGACAGACTTTAGAACTTATAAAAATATAATTATATAATATTGCATTTTACTGCATTTTTCTGTTTTATTAAAAATTTTCTGATATTCCAAATTTTTTCATATGGGATTTTTAATATAAAATATAAAATATTTAATAATATTTAATATAAAATAATATTTAACGCTGACGGGCAAAAAATATTTATTCGTATATCTGTATTGTTAATATTGTTATGCGATAACTTTATGCTCACCAAAATAAACAAGTATAAGAAAGAAAGAAGCGTCAGAGTCAGAGGATCACCACTACCCTGTTTGATCATCGATGTCAAGCAACAAGGCGCCGGTATACTACTTGGATGGGTGACCAAGCTGAGAGAGCGGATTTCTTCGAATAAATGCGCGGCGGCTATACGCACGCACATGACTTAATACATTTTTTTTTGTTCCGTAACAAAATATTTTATTTTTCACATATCAACAAATAGTTTTTGCGTCAGTTACAAAATTTTGTTTGTTAATACAAAACATTTTTCTCAGTGTAAAATGTATTTGAAATATCTCTGAAGTGTTTCTGCAATATTTCGTAGATATATGTATTTCAGAAATATTTCAGTAATATTACCGAAATATTGCCAAAATCTTTCAGCAAAGTTGCATTTGAAATAATTGTGCCGATTGAAACATTGCAGAAGTGTTGCAGAAACGGTCGTGAAATATTTTTGAAATATTGATGAAAGGTGTAATATTTCAAATGGAATTTTGCAGAAATGTTTCTGAAATATTACATGCCGAGTGGGATACTAATATATCAGTCGTGAGACAGAGTCAGCAAATTTTGGAGAATGTAAAGTTATGATAATCTACTACAAGTTGAACAAACACATTCAAATTTAGCAGATGATTTTAAGAAAGGAATGTTCGGTGTTAAACGAATTGATAAACGTTTTTCAAGGATACCAGTTGATTTAACGTTGGAACAGACCGGCAATGCCGATGCTGCCCGGAAGCTCACGGATATATCACATTTTTCAAATTCCATAGCAGCTCGTCAGCGATGGTCTAAAAGCCAATGTGTTTCAAACACTTAACGATTTTAACAGTTCAGCGCTTACTCGGCATGATTACGGTTTTTTTATGCATTTCCCTCACTTAGCCTTCTGCAATTGCATATATAGTTCACTAACAGTATAAATAATAAAAGAAACAAATTGCCAGAAATGCACCTTATTATTTAAATTTTAAAAAATTGTTTTCCGTTTTACCGACTTCTTACGATATTATCATTTTTCACATACTTAGCCATCGTTTTGACTTCTGGCAATTAATATCCAATTTTTTAAAGCCTTAAATAATATAAAAACAAAATCGCCAGAACTGCACCTTGTCATTAAAATTTAAACAATTTTTTTACTAGTTTACCGACTTCTGGCAACGTTTTAGCCCCGGCTTAGACTTCTGGCAATAATTTTCCGTTTTCTACAGTTACAAACCAAAGTTACAACTTTACAAAATATCAGAACTGCACTTAAAGATTTTATTTTGATTACAAATAAACGCGTTTGACCGCCCGCCCACGCTTCCCTCCCCGGGAGCGACTGGCTGCAGTGCTACGTGCTTTTCAGATAGTAAGGAGGGTTTTCATATACAATTTTTGACTGCACCTTACCATTTTTAATTTTCGTAGCCAGCTCTTAGACTATGACTTCCTTCAGGAATCAGTCAACGCAGGTCCTCCGCGACTCCCCACTCCCTGCCTCCACCAGCTTTTACGGAAAAATCCTGTTCGTCACAAGAGAATCGCTCCGTTGTCGCACCTTCTCGCCCTGTTTGTCGCGTGGCCCCTTTTCGCGTGGTCCCCGTCAACCCCGATCCCGCCTCCTTGCTCGAATTTCCCGATTCCCCCTCCGCCTCCCGAAGGCCGTCCCCGACCTCCTCGACCGCCTCGACTCTCGCACACCGCACCCCTACAACTAGTTTAATTTTATTTCAATGGCGGTATCCTTATTTTCCATTCATAAATTCTTGTCTCACCCCGCAAACATCTCCATATATTTTGTTTTAATTGTGACTTCATTTTAGTTTAACACATTACACGTACTCTTACTTTTAGGTAAATTTATGTAACTTCATTCCTTAAATAATTGTGATAATAGCGGGCAGAATGGCCATTTCCAAATAGATTTGTCTTTAAAAATCCTGCCTGATCACCTTCGCACTTATTCGCACCCGAAAAGAATCCACACGTTACACACATATCCGACATTCACACTTATAAATGTATTCAGTTTATCTGCCTAATCCTTATCTATTGTTCACCTAGCTCAGATTATTGTAATAGAATATTTTATTGTAATAAAATGTTTAGCTTATGTTAAATGTTAATTTCAAACTGCATTGATTTATAACTTAAAAACCTCTAACCCTACTCCTCCACCTCTCAAAATCGCACGAGGTCCGATCCTGAGATAAAGGGATTAAATTCCCTGACTCGAAAGAGGACCGACGATCGCACCGCTCACGGAAGGTGTCCTATCGTCGCTAAGGACGTTGACCCACCCTGAGCCATCGACGCACTGTTCGGCTCGCGCCACGCGCCTCAGAGCGTGTACCTGCGAGCAATATTCTTAAGGGTCTAGTTGCGTCCTTCCTTACCCCGTCCCCTCTGGTTAGCCTTTCCCTTGCTTCCCAGATTTTCATATCCTAATTCCGGGGTTGGACGTAACAATATCATAAGCTAAATATAAAAAAAGTTACCAAGTTTTCCTTGAATATCTCAAAAAGTATTGGGCAAATAAAAAAATGTTTCAGACAAAAGTTGTTCAAATTTATTAATAGAAAAAAATGATACAATAAAAAATAGGGGTTTTTATTTATTTGACTTGGGCTTAATACAGGCCCCGGACCTAAAATCTAATAAAATCGTCTACTGCGGTCTCCTTCAAACCCTTCAACTTTTATCTAAAACACTTTTCCAATAAACCAATACTTTCTGAGATAATTGGTGGAAATTATTGGCACAAAATAAAACCTTATTTATATATATACAAACCTTGCATGGTGTGTGATGATGTTCTCTTTTGCGGGTATGTATTATCGGCGGAAGCAAATTAAGAACATTTAAATATGGGGTTTATTCTCTTTGAGTGTTACTTTCATTTGAAGTTTCATATTTTTAGGGTTTATACTGGCTTACAAGATGACCCAACTGTTAACGGGTCATGGATGCTTTTCCACTTTTCTTTACCGTATTGGAAAAGAGGATAGCCCAGCATGCAGGTATTGCTGTTATGCGGAAGACTCGACTGAGCATACGCTCGCAGCATGCCCCTTTTGGGGTGTCGAAAGGGGCGAGCTTACGGCGGTCCTTGGGTGATTTGACTTTAGCTACAGTCATAGCCAAGATCTGTGACGCAAAAGACGCCTGGAAGGCGTTTGCTGTCTTTGCGGAGCACGTGATGACGAAAAAGGAGGAGGACGAACGCAGGAGGTAACTGGACGTCCCCGACGGACATGCGGGCGCGGGCGACGCGCGACGATGACTCGATGTCTCGACGACTTGGTTTATATTTCTGCGATTTATCTTCCTTTTTTGCGAGATATTAATTAGGTTTAAATTGCGGCGTGCGTCATTATTATGGTGAGTTTGCGTTTATCGGAGTTTACTTGGAGTGCCCCCCTTTTGGGGGTGGGTGGGCGCCGGTCGGTCACGGGGTTGCTTTCTTTGGGGTCCGATGCGTCGCTGTGTGCGTGCCTGGAGTCGGAGTTGGTTTTACCATGCAACGTGGGAGAAGCGGATGTGAGTCCCGCCACCGCTTCGCGCCGACTCTGGGATACGTTGGCGACGTTCACGGATCCCTGGGGGGTTGGTGGCTCGGGGGCGATCGGCGCCTATCCTTCCTCTAAGGGTTGCCGGGAGCTCCCTCTCTCTTCTTTTCCTTGTCGGCAATGTGCTTGCCTTCTAATTTGTTTGTCAGGGAGACGGTCGCCTTTGGCTGCGGGGTCCTCCGGGGGTTAACCGGCCGTGGCTTGCCGCTCGCTGCTGTTTCGGCTCCTGCCCCACTGGAAACAGTGGGCGCTGGAAGCCTTTTGTGGCGGCGGACCTCGGTGGGTCGTACCCTGGTGGGTCTCCGTGGTTTGGTGGCTCTTCTCCCTGTTTATGTTTTTGCGCCCTCCCCCTGGGCTCTCTCCTACGGGATGGGTCTAGAGGAGGGGCGCGGTTTTACTCTCACCAAGAGCCCTTTGCCTTGGTCAGAGTCCGTTGAATCCGTTGTGCCAGATCCTCTGTCGGTAGTGGGATGTTTGTTTCCCCGAATGTTAACGGACTCGCCAGACGGTTATCAGCTGGCTAGTCCGTGTCTTGTTTCGCGTGAAACTCCTCTACCCGGGTAGGGAGTTCCTGTTCGTTTTGTTCGTGCACGTCCTGTGACCATGTACGCCTTCCTGGGGGTGTGAACTTCCCTGGGAAAGCGATCTCCGCAGCCAATGAAGAACTCCCCAATGATGTCTTTGCTTTTGCAGACTCTATCATGGGGACTTCCGTGTGTCTCTGGTCTAGGGTTTACGTTGTTTGTTGCCTCGTGCGTGGGGCTGTTGTGGCACGTGAAGAAATACCTCGTGTGTCCCGCGTGCTGCAATTATTGTCCTTTGTCCTGTGTTTAGAAAAGTGTTTTTAGTGGGTGCAAGCCTCACATACCCTGACAGCCGGGGTCAGGAATGCGTCGAGGCATTTTCACTCTTCCACCGAAACAAAAAAAAGGGTTTATACCGTCATTTTAAAAGATTAACCATTAATTAGAGGTTAACCATCATCCAAAGAAAAACCCTTAAAGTTGGGTGTGATTTTGGACCCTCAAATTATGGTTAACCTTCAATTGGCGGTTCAAAATCACACCCAACTTTAAGAGTTTTTCTATGGTGTTTTTTTAACGGTTAATACCAAAAGTTGAATGTATTTTTCCATAAGGGAAAACTTGGTGTTGGTGGTCGGTGGCGGGCACGAGGAGCCTCGTGACGACATATCCGTGCGCTGCTAGAATCGGCCTCCTGGGGATCGTGACCGCGGGGTGGATATCGCGGCATCCGGTCGTAGATAGAGTTTTGCGTATTTGAACTTTTCGCGTGATTACGAGCGTCAGCCACTTGCTCTCGGGGTTCGCGTCGGCGTTCCTTTATCGAGCGTCGCCGGAGAGGTCCTGCGGGGTACCTGCCTACACGCTGCGTAGAGTCCTGCGCTGCGTCGTTATTCGCGATTTGTGCGAAACGATTATTGGTTATCGCGTCAATATAGAATTGTTGTCTTCGTCTTTGTGTTATTCGTGATAAGGGTGTCGCGAAGGATTTCGATATCGCGTCGACGTTACCTGCGAACATCGCGAGCGACCGACCGACGTTCTTAGTGCGTCGCATTTCTTGCGAGCGAGCTGAAGCGCACCCGGCAAGGCGCTGCCCCGTAAAGTCTGTTGAGAATACTCGTCGATTCCCTTCTCGCGATACAAATTAGTTACTTTGCGTTATTAGTGATAAGTTAGATTTAAGTTGTTTCCGCGATACATCTGTTCATCAACCACTCTTTCATAGCATTATATTGCTGTCATTTCAGCTCCGCGGACATCGCTTAAATTCAAGTTTTCTTTACCGCGTATTACTCACTTGTAATTTTGATTTCATCCGACCTGTTTATTTTTCCGTTTGATCTATCATTCAACGACAATTTAATATTTTTTTCCGTTAATTCTCTGCTTGTCCAAATAACCAAACTTGTTATTTCTTTATTATTCAAAAATTACTACTCTGATTATTTACTTTTATTTTAATAAACGAAATCTATTGTTCATTGAATATCTAGCGATTTGTATGGAATTATTTTATGTTTGTTCGACGAAACCGCGCCGCCCTGCCTCTACCCTGCTTCTCTGCCGTTAGGTCGAGCTGGCTGGCTCCTCGTGCGACAGGCTTGGTTCTCGCGATTTCGCTTTAAAGTCATCGAGAGTTTAGTGGACGCGAGGGCATCCTCTTCTGGCGCCGAACGGATTTAATTGAGAGCTGCTTGACTCGCGCGAGGGATTATTCCGAGAGGCCTATTACCCGACTCTCCTAGCGTTCCTTTGCTCCGGCCGAAAAAGCCGTATATATACATATATACATATATATATATTCCCGTATATATACATATATACATCCGGCCGAATAAGCCGTATATATACATATATATATGTATATATATATATATATACATATATACATATATATATATATATATATATATATATAGTCGCGCCGGTTCGTACCCATATCCGCAGCAGGTCTCCAAGGTAAAGAGCCTCTAGTCGATAGACTAATGTAGGTAAGGGAAGTCGACAAATTGGATCCGTAACTTCGGAATAAGGATTGGCTCTGAGGAGCGGGGCGCGTCGGGCTTGGTCGGGAAGCGGGTCTGGCTGACGTGCCGGGCCTGAGCGAGGTGAACCGATCGGGCGTTCTCGCGCCGGTCCCGGGGATCCGAGCTCGGTCCCGTGCCTTGGCCTCCCGCGGATCTTCCTTGCTGCGAGGCTTCCGCGGCGGCGCGAGCCGTCGCGGTCGTCCTCTTCGGCCGCCATTCAACGCTCAGCTCAGAACTGGCACGGACTAGGGGAATCCGACTGTCTAGTACATATACACACACACACAATTTATATGTGGTGTTCTCTTTTGCGGGTATATATTATCGACGGAAGCAAATTAAGAACATTTAAATATGGGGTTTATTCTCTTTGGGTGTTACTTTCATTTGAGGGTTCATATTTTTAGGGTTTTTATACCGTCATTTTTAAGGATTAACCATTAAGGGGATCTTATAGCGAAGGCCGAACTTCCTCAATGTCAATAATGTCGAACATTTTTAATTTCGTTCTAATTCGTTTTCTATCATTTTCTATATTACCGGCCTATATCTGCCCTTGTCTAACGAAATGCATCTGTCCTTGTCCGATTGCTGCGCCATCTCTCGCTACACGCAATACTGCTCATTATGTCAACCTGCATGTGCTTTTGCATCAATAAAGCTGCGTTAGTAACAATCTTTTTTTCTAAGCTTTGAATCTTAATTCTATTTACACGAAATTGTTCCTAAATGTTGTCTCTATTTCCCTTGTGTATCATTTTGTATGTACATATAAACTGCAGTATTTTTGTTTAAACAAATATTGTCGTCAGGTGACAGCTGTATGTGCCCAAATTTTCAATTTTTTTCTGATTTCGTTTCTGATATGAAATCGTGTATCGAGAAATAAATTTTTGTGCGTACTTTAATTCTAGACAAAAATTTTGCAATTCTGTAAAGCCAATTCAAAGATTTCTTCTAATTAAGAAATACTGCCACTATAGGATCCCTGAAATGAAATACTATGGATCGGAATAATAGCCTACAAATAAATGTTTCTCGTATTTCTGTACAGTCTACACAGCAAAATATATCACATGTTGCAGAAACGGCCGTCGGTATACTGGAGAGATTGCTGGGCGATAATCACGCCGCTATTACTCGCAATAATTCTTATTTATACTATTATCAATTTAAAACCATTGACTTATGGCGACACATTCTATCCGTTTAACGCATACGGAATATTAGGATATCAGTTTAGCATCAGTAGAGGACAGACATGTTTTGTTTACCTGTCTCCTGCTCTAGTTCTCAATCTTTCTCTTCGTAACTGTCTACATATTATCTGGAATAATTTTCAAATCGACGTGGACGAAAACTTGCAAGAGTTGTGGCACTGTCGTGGTCAAGTCTATTATCTGTGATAATAGGCATGTCCCGTATTGGTCATCCTTATTCGAATGGACGATTCACGGACTGTGGAGGTTCGGCAAGTGCATTCCCACACAAGCTTAGATGCAAATTCCGCCCTCTTAAACACCATCAAGGAGTTGATGCACGCGAAATTTGCAGAATTTCGGAAGGAGATGACAGAATCATATCGGTCTGATGTAAGGAAGATTATGGATGACATTTAAAAGTTGTCAGGTAAAATCGATAGTCTTGAAAACAGTTTTGCAAATACTCAACCGTCAGTCTCCCTTCTGCTTCTCGAAGGAGATATGGAGGAATTGGAAAACAGAGAAAGAAGATCCGCAATATTTTTCAATTTGGTAGAGCCCGATGGTGGCAACGGCGTCGACGCTGATCTCGCTAAGGATATCATCCGTCAAAATTTAACCTGATAGGACTCCTAGCGTTAGAACGACAAGACTAGGTAAAAAACGTCAGGGTCACACTGGGCCATTGCGAGTCACATTATCAAACAAACAGGATGTCGTGGCAATTCTAAGAAACAAATCAGCATACTCTGGTCCGGTAAAAATTTCTCAGGACCACACGTTTGACACGTTAAAACAAAGGAGACATCTAAAGAATTTGTAAGCTCAACTCAAAGTGCTAATAGATGCGAGCGAAACAAATAAACAATAATAAAATTAGACTCGAAAATATCAACGATTTAAACGGCGAATGCGAGTCAGGCGCGAGACGTGGTGCACAATAAAACTTAAGACGTGTATTCAAATGTAACGCACGTTTTGGCTCTTCCTTTGAGCCATTTTCAGTATTCAGCATTTATTAAGCATTTATTAAGAAAAAGGATTCTATTCCAGCAGAGCTCGAGGCAGAAAGCTCCCTTTTTGAGGAGATGTCGTGACAAGTGAGCTGGTACGCACGATTATAGTGGACATTTCTACTGTGAAAAAGAAAGAAAAATATATGTAATCGATCGTTAAAGGAAACAGTAAAAGAAAGGAGAGAGCTCATCTCAAGATCTACAGCAGTCAAATAAGTACAAGAATTAAAAAGTCGTAGTAGTCAGGGGTGAATTCAAAAAGTCGCACATTTTGGAAATTAAAGGCAAGAAATTGCAGTCACACGCGTCGCACATTTCGGAAATTAGAAGCGAGAATAAATTACAATTACACCTTTGCAATTGCACCTTTTCTGGCCGGTATTTGAATTACAATTCTTGTCACCCCTCGTCTCAAAAGAGTGGTACCATTATGGGACTTATCGACCGAGCTTTTTTACTTTCGCATCCAAAGTTTCACGAAAAAAATCTAGGACTTATTGTCAGCATCCTTCTGAACAACGATTACCCTTTAGATCTTATTTTTAACACAATTCAGAAACGTCTTAAAAATCCCTTATTTAGAAAAACAAAAAAAACAAAATCCTGGCGATACCTTTGACAACGATGTTTTTAAAAATGGTTTACCGTTCCGTTTTTTCCTTCAATTTCTGTCAAATTCAAAGATATTTTCAGGCAATCAGACACTTATTTATCATATTACAGCGTTAATAAATTAAACAAATTTATCAAAGTTCAGAAGGATGCTTTTCCGACTTTCGCAACGAGTAATGTGATCTATAAGATCTTCTGCTGAGATTGCGACGCATCATACGTGGGGCAGACTGGTAGACAATTAAACGACATCATCGCAGTCATATCAACAGAAATAGTTCTGCCCACTCCGTGATTACCGATCATAGAACTCAGAACGACCACGATTTCGACTGGGATAACGTTGAAATTTTGGATCACAAAAGATATTATTACAAGCACTTATTTCGGAAGTTTTACACATTAGACAACAGCGCCATAGTTTAAACCTACAGTCAGATACCGATTGTCTACACCACGCATACTTGTCCATCATAAATAATATCTAACTTTGGATTTGTCCTTCCCCGGCCGGTTACTTTGTGTATAATAGCGTTTCTGACCTACATACTAGTGCCCACTGTCTCACTTCGATTTCAATCGACACATGTGTGATTGCAATTTATTCTCGCCTCTAATTTCAAAGATGTGCGACGCGTGTGACTGCAATTTCTCGCCTTTAATTTCCGAAATGTGCGACTTTTCGAATTCACCCCTGGCCCCTGACTACTACGACTTTTTAATTCTTGTACTTATTTGACTGCTGCAGATTTTGAGGTAAACTCTCTCCTTTCTTTTACTATTTCCTTTAACGATCGATTACATATATTTTTCTTTCTTTTTCATAGTGGAAATGTCCACTATAATCGTGCGTACCAGCTCGCTTGTCACGACATCTCCTCAAAAAAGGAGCTTTCTGCCTCGAGCTCTGCTGGAATAGAATCCTTTTTCTTAATAAATGCTGAAGATGGCTTAAAGGAAGAGCCAAAACGTTCGTTACATTTGAATACACGTCTTAAGTTTTATTGCGCACCACGTCCCGCGCCTGACTCGCATTCGCCGTTTAATTCGTCGAAACAAATAAGACTATCCGATATATATATAAACAGGGTGCCTAAAATTGTTGATTCCAGCCGGAATGCAATACCAAAAAACTAACTCGCTTCCCTTTAGTATATTATCAAAATGTGCGTGGTTTGAAAACAAAATTATGCGATCTGCGTTGTGCGTTATCCTCTATCTCAGAAGAATACGATATAATTATCTTAGTAGAGACATGGTTAAATGATAGCATTTCAGATGAAGAATTAGGTTTTGTAAATTTTTGTGTGTTTCGATCATGGTATAAAGAAAAGACCCAGGTAGCACACATGGTCTTTTTGACGTCAATTTAAGGTCATTTTTCGTCCGAGACGTCATACGTCATTTATATGACGTGTATTTGACGTCCTATTGTGGACAAAAATATGACGTTATGAAAACGACGTGAATTAGACGTCCTTTTAGGTCAAATTTAGTACATTATAATTTTATCCCAGGTAGCAGACAATCGTCATAATGACGTGATTTTTACGTCATTTTATGACGTATGTTACGTCATTTATTCCTAAAGTTTAACGTAAAAATAACGTATTTTTCACGGTCCTAAGTCACATCCCAACGACGTCATTTTCTGACGTTTTATTGACGGCAAAAATAGGTCCAATGTACGACATACCGGGTTTTAGAAATGTTTTTTTATGAAATTAAAATTTTAAAATGTCCACATGATAAACGTTTATAAAAAAAAACGTTCTTTTTCTATATCTAAGAAAAAAAGCATTTTAATGTTTCTTTACATATCGTGTGTGTATAGCCCGCTGTCTCAAGACGGTCACCCATCCTAGTACAGTACCGCGTCCCTGTCGCTTGACTTCGATGATCCAGTGGACAGTGACGATCTTCTAACCCTGATGCTTCCTTATTAACTGTACTTGTCTATAACGGTACATCTTTAAATTGTTCAAAAATCTTGTAATGATATCTTCTTGATAGTTATAACACTGCATCAAATAGTTGTCATAAAACTATGATTATACACACGCAACTAGATCCACTTATACCATAAATTCACCACTTCAATCATAAAGTTACGAAACACTATAAATGTAGGAATATTCCCGTGAAAAATACTGTAAAAAATACGTCATTTTTACGTTAAACTTTAGGAATAAATAACGTAACATGCGTCATAAAATGATGTAAAAATCACGTCATTATGACGACTGTCTGCTACTTGGGTAGTCAATTAAACGTCTATATAATGTCATTTTACAAAGTCTTTTTGACGTATTAAAACATGACGTTAAATATACGTCACTTAATCGACGAATGACGTTACTGACCAATTATGACCAAATATTGACGTCAAAATGACGAGTGCTTGCTACCTGGGATGTTTATATTTTTTAAGTTTTTTTAAATTAATTAATTAATTAATTAAAACAGACGTTTATATATATATTGTTAACACACATTATATTAATATTATATTATGTTAAATATACGAATTTTATGTTAATAATTATTGTACATTAATTGTAATTACGTTATTATTTTTAATATTTACCGGTTATTATCATTACACGATTTTTGAACACTATAAAGATATGTTATATAGGAGTATAAGCAACAAGGAAGCGTCAGAGTCAAAGGATCACCACTAGTCCGTTCGATCATCGATGTCAAGCGACGTTAGGTGCGGTACAAACTCGAATGGGTGACCGCGCGGCTGTACGCACACGGCATATACATAATAAATATATTTTCTTTTTTTTTGTCTCTAAAATTCTTAATTCACAAAAGCATAACGACATATACATACCTTTAAATGAATCATATTTATGTCATTTTTAGAGCATTTTTAAAATTATTATGAACTTACGTCATTCTTACGTCATATACTGATGTAAATTTGACGTCATTCAATGACGTCATTATGCTGTGACAAATGGCCGTCAATATAGAGTCATTTAGACGTCATACTGACGCGTCAGTCTGACGTACGTTCTGACGAATACGGACGTAAAAAAGACGTCTAATTGACGACGTTGTGCTACCTGGGGAGGTATGCTCTTTAGGCAGACCAAAATTCTATCTGTTCTGCGCAGACATGGCGGTGGAACAAGTCGCCGACATATTGGATTTTGAATTTTGACAGTCCATAAACAGAACGGAATCGTAACTACAGACCGTATTACAAAAGATGTAAATATGCCTGTGTGCAGTGTTAAGAGATGTAAAAATAGGTACGAGAATGTGAAAGAAAAGAAAATACGAAAAAAATCACAAAACTTTTTAAGTAGTTTTTAAAAATAAATTATTTACATATTTTTGAGATTATTATACCGTCTTTTTATTTACCTATTTGTGCTATTACAAAAAGAATTTTAATATATTTTTACTACATAATTTATTTTTTTTGTTTTAAAAAATTCAAAAATACATATTTTTTATTTGACTTAATTTTTTTGTTTTAATACTATGTATATATTTATTAATAATTTACTTGCTTACCATCATTGTTTTATTTCTTTATTAATATATTCAATTAGAAAAATAGTTTTCAATTTTATTGTAGCTTAATATTTGACGGTTGTTTATGCATAGAAAATTGTTAAGTATAAAACTGTGTTCTCCAAAATTACTGCCAGCGCTGAAAATCAATATTTTCCGTTACGTGCACTATAAATTTTTAGCACTGGCAGTCAATTTTGGAACACAGCCATAATCTCAAACTTGTTTTGGAATTTGCCGATCTTTTAAAAACGCGGTCTATTCTCATTGGCTGAGAAAGCAATATGAAGGCTACCTGTTCCAGATCGCTGATTGGCTAATAGAATGATGCGTAAGAGCATACCTCTTTTCTTTATACCATGGTTTCGATTAGATAGAAATTTAGAGAATAGTGCTTATTTGCGGGGAAGAGATGTATTAATAGTGATTCGTGATTGTTTATTTATCTGATCTTTGAAAGTAAAGACAAAGTGTGTGGAACAACTTTTTGTCGACATCCGGCTGGATCATATAAACATATTATTATTGGTACTGTTTACTTTCCCCCGACATCAGATCCATCTGTTTATGAGTCTCATTGTCTATCTGTAGAGGAAGTAATTAGTATGTCACCGAAATCTGATATATTAATTGTCGGTGATTACAATTTGCCTAATGTATGTTGGTATAACTATGAAAATTGTCTTCAATATGTGGACCATGGTTGCCATATGTTAGAGCAGGCAAATACCATCATGCATTATTTTAACAAATTTAATTTTTATCAGCATAATAATATCACAAATGCGAGTCAGAATGTATTGGATCTGGTGTTCTCCACATTGCGCGGCGTCTTAATATCAATGGCCAATGAAACCATATGTACTTGCGATCAATATCCATTGTTATATCCTTGCCGGTGTCAGCAAGATCATCTCCTTTAAATTTCGAATAAAAATTAAATTTTAAGCAAGCTGGTTATGTAGCCATTAATGAATATTTAGACAGTATTTCGTGGGATAATGAATTGAGTTGTCTCACTCAGTATTGACAATGCTGTAAATTTTTTATACACGCATCTCAATTATGCAATTTCCGTTTTTGTTCCGATATATTCGGTACGTGAATCCTATTATCCGGCGTGGTTTTCCGGAAGATTAATGTCTTTGACAAAAGCCAAAAGAGCAGCTTATTATCAGTATAAAAAATCAAATCAACTATCAACGGACTATCTTGCGTTCTCCGAATTAAGAACTAAATGTAAATCTCTCGCCCAAAAATGTTGGTGGAACTACGTGCAAAAATCGAAGAATACGATATTCGATAATGTAAAGGTCTTTTATAACTTTATAAATACTATGACGACTTCCAACGTATCGCCAATGTCTGTCATAATGACTCTTGTGTTGACGATGTTAAAGTAGAGAGAGATATGTATAGGTATAGGTATTAATATAAAGTTGGCGTGTCCACCAAGAAAGGGCGCTGAGTGCAGCCGAGTAAGAGAGACAGAGAGAAATTCAGTTAAGAGAATACATACACAATTCGTTTCACTTTTTAATACAAGAAGATTGTAAGCTTTACATAATAAAGTGACTGTTCTATCTGGTGTATACAAAGCAAACAGTACTCTGTCTCATTTACGCACCTAAACGTGACTCGATTGTTAGTTAAAAAGAACACGTTTATCAAGCAACGTCCGTAACAGGTTATGGGCCCAGGCAGAAGTTCTCTGTTGTTGTAAAGTATCGCTTAAATTATAGTAAGATGGATTTAGCGAAACACATTAAACCATTGACGGGTGAGTCGGACTGGCCTATGTGGAAACGAAAGATTCGAGATCTACTTGACTATCACGACGGTGCTTTGGACGTGATCGATAATAAGTTGGTGAAACAGGAACCCTTAGAAGAGAATGCTACGGAAGTTCAAATCAAACAACATAAAGAGAAGTGTGATTTGTACCGTAAGGCAAACAGTTACGCCAAGTCAATGATCACGAGTTCAGTTACAGATGCAGTATATCAGAAAATCATGGACAAAGAGACGGCGCATGATGCATGGGAGGCGTTAAAACAACAGTTTGAAGCAACGTCCAAGGATCAATTATTTAAGATATGTACCGACTTTTTTGCATTTAATTGGACGTCAGGCGAAGATGTCTCTACACACACAGCAAAGTTACGAAGCTTGTGGAACGAATTAAATAACGGACTCGTAGCCAAAAGCGAGAACGCGTTACCAGGTTTGATATTGATATGTAAAACATTGCACATTTTACCCGGCAAATTTGAGACGTTTTGATCTAGTTGGATGCTATTGACCAAGGACGAGAAGAAAACGTTTGACGAATTAACAATGCAACTATGCATGTTTGAAAGAAATTTCAGAAAGAATGCAGACAGCGAAAAGCTCGTTCAAGAGGCGCTAGTGGTAAAAACAGACAAGAAGAAACAAGAAGGCCAATCTAAGTCCGGCAATAAATATTTAAGAAGAGATGATCAATGTAATTATTGCAAAAGGAAGGGACATTGGGTACGAGACTGCAAGAAGTGGATAGCCGATGGACGACCAACCAAGAGCAAAACAGCAGGTGACGCTCAAAACAAGACGACAGGTGATGCTCAGAGCAAGACAGTAAGTGACGCTCAGAGCAATGCACTCCATACCAATGTAGCTCTTACTTCTATTTGCAATGAAGTATGTACAACTGAAGTAAATTCAATGGATTGGTGGATCGACAATGGAGCAACTAAACATGTAACGAACTGTCCAGATTTGTTTGTTGAGTTCAAAGAGTTCGAGAGTCCGTGTAGTATAAAGGCTGCTGGAAAAGAAACTCTCAATGCACTTGGAAAAGGAGCTGTTCGAATTTTGTCGACCGTATGGTATGTCCCGAAAATTTCAAGAAATTTATTCTCTGTGTTAGCAGCTCAAGATAGTAATCAAAATAGCGAGTTTAAGTCGACGGCCACTAAATGCTGGCTTGATGTTGATGGCAAAACAGTGCTGTGCGGAGATCGTGAAGTATGCGGAACTTTGTACAAAGCAGCTATCAAACCAATTGTTCCGAAGAAAGAGACGGAAATAAATACTGCTAATGCCGATAGTTCAACGTTGCTGCATCATGAAAGATGGGGATATCAAGATAAGCGACATGTCAAAACGTTGCTTAAGAGAGAGTTAGGCATCAAAGTTAAATTGTACAAAGAACTTTGCGAACCATGCATTTTTGGAAAAGCACATCGTTTACCATTTGGCATCAGGAAGAAAGCAGCTAAGCCCGGAGAGTTGATGTCGACTGATGTATGTGGACCCTTCGACGAATCTTTTACGAAGAAGCGTTATTTAGTTGTGTTTAAAGACAGTTACACAAAATTTCGCTATGGCTTTCTTATTAGAGAGAAGTCAGAAGTCAAGAATGTGCTGAGACAGATGATTACACATGCGAAAATACAAGGACATTCAATCAAGGAACTATTGAGCGACAATGGTGGAGAATTCGATAATGAAGAAATTAAGAGAATTCTACATGAAAACGGAATCACGCAGAGACTGACAGCGCCATTTACGCCTGAACAAAATGGCGGTAGTGAGCGTGAAAATCGTACAATAATCGAGATGGCAAGGACCTTCAAGTATTCAAATCCAGACATTAAATTTCCAGAGGCAATTTGGGCTGAGTTAGTAAATTCCGCAGTGTATATTCTGAACAGAAATGAAAAATCATCAGAAGAAGGCGTCAGTCCATATGAGCTCTGGATGAACAAGAAACCGAGGATAAAACATCTACGTATAATCGGATCTGCTTGCTACGTTCACATCCCAACTCAGAAACGAAAGAAGATGGATGAGAAAGCTGTAAAGGGATATCTTGTAGGATATGATGGCGACGAAAGATACCGAGTCTATGTAAAAGAAGAACATAAAGTCGTTTTATCCAGAGATGTGCAATTCCAGGAAAAACCTAGGGAATGTGAAGAGGGAATCGAGTTGTCATTTCGAGATATCGACCCTGAAAAAGAATGTCGAGAAGAAGAACATGAAAAGGACGACGAGGAAGATTTAAATGAAACAGAAGAAAGCAGCGATGAAGAAGATGAAAAGGATGAAGAAGACTCTCAGCTGTTATTAGGACGTTATTAGTTAGGCTGTTATTAGTTTAAGTCTCAGAGATCGCTCGACACTCAGAAGACCGAAGAAACTTGACGACTTTATTATGATGGCGGAAAAGTTCGTTAACGAAACGAAAAATTCTGAAACTTTCGAAGAAGCTTTGAATAGTAATCAAAGTGCTGAGTGGAGAAAGGCCATGGACAGAGAAATGGCCTCACTGAAAGAAAATCAGACTTGGAAATTAGTACATTTACCAAGAGGCGCCAAAGCGATACCATGTAAGTGGGTCTATCGATTGAAGACAAATCCTGACGGCACTATTGATAGATATAAGGCAAGATTAGTCGTCAAGGAATTTAACCAACGTCAAGGTATTGACTATAATCAAACATTCAGTCCAGTGGCAAAGTTGGGAACGATACGTTCAGTTTTAAGTATTGCTGCAAACGAAAAGATGCATCTCGCACAATTTGATGTGTCAACAGCGTTTTTGTATGGAGAACTAGAAGAAACCATCTATATGAAACAGCCAAAAGAATATAACGACGGTTCGGGCAGGGTCTGCGAACTCGAGAAAAGTCTGTACGGACTAAAACAATCGCCAAGATGTTGGAACAAACGTTTTGGAAGTTTTCTTACAAAATTGGGATTCAAAGTCAGTGAAGCTGATCCATGCCTGTACATTCGAGAGAGAAAGATGGCAAGAAACTTATACTAGTTGTGTACGTAGATGATGGGTTGGTTGGAGCAACTGATCCACAAGATTTAGAAGTTTTTCTTAAAGATCTGAAATCCGAATTCAAAATAATCTCAAAAGAAGCAGAGTACTTTTTAGGACTTGAGATTAAACAAGAGGAAAATAACTTAAATAAATTAAGGAAAATAAATTAAAATAAGCCAGGAAGCTTATGCAAGAAGAATTCTTAAGCGCTTTAATTTCTTAAATTGCAAGCCAATCTCAACGCCGATGCTGAAGAGTCCTGAAACTTCAAGAACAGGGATGATATCAAAAAGCACAACTTTCCATACAGACAAGCAGTCGGTACACTGATGTACCTGATGCTCGGCACGAGACCAGATCTGGCTTACAGTGTGGGATTCTTGTCAAGATCACTCGAGAATCCATCTGAAGAAGATATTGTTCGAGTCAAGAGAATATTTCGATACATTGCAGGGACTATCGATTTGGGGATAGTTTATTGTCACAACATAAATAAAGGTATTCTAGAATGTTTCAGTGATGCAGATTTCGGAGGATGTACAAAAACTGGTCGATCGAACTACTGAGAGGGCGCCTCCGACCCAACTAGAGGCACCTCTGAAGATTTAAGTACCGTGGTACTATGGCTCCAAGCGAGCCGGAAATCCATTGGGTCTCAAGCAAGCAAGCAAGCAACTGGTCGATCGACTTCGGGTGTAGTTGTCACATATGCAGGTGGAGCTGTTTCGTGGCTGAGTCAGAGGCAGGCGATGGTAGCTACTTCGACAACAGAAGCGGAGATCGTAGCTGCAAATGAAGCAGCTAAGGAAGTCATTTGGCTGAGCAAATTATTTGAAGGCATCGTGAGATTAAAACAAGTTCCGATTCTTCAAGTGGATAATTCAGCGGCAGTAAGATTAGCTCAAAATCCGGAATTTCACCGTAGAACGAAAGATATTGCGATCAAGCATTTTTTTCATTCGAGAGAAGATAATTGAAGGAAAGCTAGGCATTCAACAAACTTCAACTGAGGAACAAGTTGCGGACATCATGACAAAGCCTCTACCCAGAATACGTCTGAAGATTTTGTGCAATCGAATGGGACTTTCATAAAAGAAAAAAGAAGTTTATTATTATTATTTTTTTTTTTAACTTTTCTTTGATTGATGTTCCACAGATATTAACTTTAAATTAATAAGGGAAAGTGTTAAAGTAGAGAGAGATATGTATAGGTATTAATATAAAGTTGGCGTGTCCACCAAGAAAGGGCGCTGAGTGCAGCCGAGTAAGAGAGACAGAGAGAAATTCAGTTAAGAAAATACATACACAATTCGTTTCACTTTTTAATACAAGAAGATTGTAAGCTTTACATAATAAAGTGACTGTTCTATCTGGTGTATACAAAGCAAACAGTACTCTCATTTACGCACCTAAACGTGACTCGATCGTTAGTTAAGGTAGCTACTGCATTAGCGAAAACGAAGATTTTTGATTGGCATTAAACTATGTTATTCTATAGGGCATTATACGTGATCAGAAATTAATTCACGATTTTTTACCACGTAATTACGGAAATATAAGTATTCAAAGTTGGTCAGTTTTACATTAGGTTATATGTGAACGACGTGCAAAATCGTAATTAACGAGTTTTTACGAGTATTTTAAAAAAAGATTGAAATTTGGAAAACAGAAGATCTTATCAATTAAACTATTACGAATGATTTAAAAGAAAAAAAACGTTAGTTTACCATTACAATAAAAAGATATTCAATATTAAAGCAAACAAAATGTAGCTAACAGAGAAGCTCTGGCTAGGTTGCGTCATCGGAAGCGTCACTCGGGTGTGCTCCTTTCTCCTTCTAACTTGCTGAGATAGAAGAAGAGGGAGGCTCGTGTGCGCTCGGGTGACGTTTCCGAACGCAGTCAGTCAGCTGGCAACAGCGCGGACCGCACCTAACCTTACTGTCGGCGCCAATGTAAAAATAATCAGAATTAATGACCCAAAACTTCCAGAAAGTCATTTTTTATCATTATTATGATAGTTGAGAAACTTTACGACTATATTGCTCCCAATTTTTTAGATTTTTGTTACAGTCGTTTTGACAAATGTGAAGTTGGTACCCCTGTGTAAGACACTTCGTTTTTAATTAATTACCTGTATCTGGGATTAATTATATGGTGTTATTATACATTTCTGGAGACTAGAAGTTGCACGGAACAAGGTGATACCAAATATACATTTTTTAATACATTAATAAAAATTTTTTTTCGAGTGCTCTATTTTGACTCACGACAACGCAGTATCTACCTTAAAAAGAACACGTTTATCAAGCAACGTCCGTAACAAACGACAGTTCTGAAATCGCAAACTGTTTCGCGGACTACTTCGAATCTGTGTAATACTCTGTTTTTGACGGGTGTCTGTGTTTTAGTTTATAGTTTATGCTGAGTGCGTTTGCTTACCCACAAAAGAGCGCTCTATAAAGTTTTTGGAGTTTGTGACTTTTCGCGTTTCAATTTCCTTATGAAAAAAAATTATTGAGAGCCAATAGTAACTACTAGACTTTCAATAGTAACTATTAGATTTAAGTAGTACGTTAATAGTAACTTTTAACAGTTTACTACTGAGTACACTTTTAGTGGCGTTGCTATACGACGAATAGTATACTACTGATCCAATAGTTTCATAAACTGTAACTATTGATGGACTTACTATTGACAAATAATATACTATTGATCCAATAGTTTCATAAAATGTGACTACTGGTGGTGTTACTATTGACGAATAATATACTATTGGCCGAATAGTTTCATAAACTCTGACTACTGATGGGGTTACTACTTATGAATGGTATCTATTCACAATTATTTATTTGTAAAAAACATTGTTGTAAAAATGTATAATTGCTGAATAATTCTGAACTCAATGGCAACCGTTCGTCGACAGTCTGGCAAATAGTTATTATTGGGGCTATACTTCAAGCCCATAATTGTTCAATAGTAACTATTCACATCTGAATAGTAACTGCAGTCAATAGTTTTTTGCGAATACCCGAGTACAAATTAACCTAGTCGATCTGATCCAAGACCTAGTAGCTAGATATTATTGATTAAATTAAGTTTTCTAACTCGTCACTGATTGTGAATAGTTGCTATATAGCTAATAATTCATATGTGATTGGTCATAACATATATAGACAAAAAAAATATATTTATCAATCGTAGCAGTGGTGCAGTACGTAAGATGAGCGACTCATAAGCCAGGGGTCTCAGGTTCAAATCCCACCAGAGGCGCCGCACTAAAGTATAAACAAATTTTTCAGGTATAATTTAAATTGTATTGTGATTCTAAGATTTTCAGTAATAGAAAAAGTATTTTAGGAACAATAAAAAAGGTAGTAATAAATAAAAATTTTACTTTTTTTATTTAGCGGTTGTCTATAGTTACTATTGAATCTCAATAGTATTTTTCCATAAGAAACTATTCGTCAATAGTTTTCGTGAATAGTTACTATTGGAATAAAATACTTAATCCCAAATAGTATCTCAGTAGTCCGCCAAAAAACTACTAAAAATTTGCCAATAGTTTTCCTGAACAGTTACTATTGGATCTCAATAGTTTTTAGAACTACGTCTTTGTCGACAGTAAGGGGGGGTAAATCCAGGCACAGCCTGCAACGAATGCAACGAAAATATGTCACACTTTGAACGTTTGTATCTTCGAAACTAATAATCGTAGAATAATCAATAACATCTCATTTTAAAGCTTAAGAAGTCCCATTTATGATAAGACAAGTCAGAACCTTCCACTTCTTACCTCTTCGATGCAGTAGCGTTAGAAAGTTTAGCTAAATTTCTTGTGCTATTTTTGAATGCAACGAAAATATGTCACACTTTGAACGTTTGTATCTTCGAAACTAATAATCGTAGAGTAATCATTGACATCTCATTTTAAAGCTTAAGAAGTCCCATTTATGATAAATCCAGCCCGAACTCTCTATTTCTTTCCGTTTAGATATAGTAGCGTTAGAAATTTTAGCTAAATTTCTCGTAGATGCAACGAAAACATGTCACACTTTGAACGTTTATATCTTCGAAACTAATAATCGTAGACTAATAAATGACATCTCATT
This sequence comes from Temnothorax ravouxi, assembly GCA_030770255.1. Lineage (NCBI taxonomy): Eukaryota > Metazoa > Arthropoda > Insecta > Hymenoptera > Formicidae > Temnothorax > Temnothorax ravouxi. The sequence continues at coordinate 78,326 of JASTWP010000489.1, forward strand.
TTAAAGCTTAAGAAGTCCCATTTATGATAAAACAAGACCGAACTCTCTATTTATAACCGATTTTCTTGAAATGAAATTATTATAAGAACCTGACGTCTATCTGTCTGTCTGACCGTGAACTATTCATTTGTTAATAAATCGAATTTTAAAGAATTATGTATGAAATAAGGGTAGAATTTTCCGGAAATGACGGTGGTGGGGTTACTTTTTCGATACCGATTTTTTTAAAACCGGTTGTGCAGTTTTTTGTTATATTTTCGAAAATAATAATCGTAGAGTAATAAATATAGTTTTGAAAAGCTCTCGATGTAAGCTAAACGTTTTCGGGATTAATTTTTTGTTATCGATTTTCTGGAAACCGGTTTTTATAATTTTTTTAATTTTTCGGAAAATAATTGATCGAATCTTAAAGAATTATAGATCAAACAGGGGTAGAATTTTCCGGGAAGTGCTATAAAGTATATAATTTTTCCTTACCTATCTTTTTGGAAGCCGGTACCGAAATTTTTTCTATTTTTCGGGAATTAATTGATCGAATCTTAAAGAATTGTATATGAAATAAGGGTAGAATTTTACGGGGAGCGTCATGATGTGTTCAGTTTTTGTTACCGATCTTTTTGGAAACCGGTTTTTTTAATTTTTTCAATTTTTCGGAAAATAATTGATTGAATCTCAAAAAATTATACATGAAGTAGAGGTAGAATTTCCCGGGGAGTGCTATAAAGTGTACTATTTTTTGTTACCAATCTTTTTCTTTACCGATCTTTTTGAAAACCGGTTTTTTTCTCGAAAAGTATTTTTAAAAAATATACTTTATTATATAGTTTTGAAAAGCTTTTGATGTAAGCTAAATGTTTTCGGGGTTAATTTTTCGATACCAATTTTTTAAACCTTCTTGAAAAGTATTAAAGAAAAATATACTTTATTATATATAGTTTTTGAAAGCTCTCGATGTAAGTTTTTGCAATTTAATAAATAAATAAATAAATAAATGAATGGATAAATAAATTTAATAAATAAATGAATAAATGGATAAATGGATGAATAGATGAATGGTAAATGGATAAATGGGTAAATGGATGAATGGATTTAATAAATAAATGAATGAATGGATGAATGAATAAATGGATGAATGAATGAATGGATGAATGGGTGAATGAATTTAATAAATAAATAAATGAATGAATGAATGAATGAATGAATGGATGGATGAATGGATGAATGGGTGAATGGATGAAAACCAATCAACCAATTAATCAATCAATCAATAATTCAATAAATCAATCAGTCAATCAATCAATCAATCAATCAATCCATAATTTAATAATTCAATAAATCTATTAAATAAAAAAATTAATAAATAAATATATCAATAAATACTTTAAATTTAATAGTTTAAATATTGTTTAAATATTGTTTAAATATTATTTAAAAACATAAAAACAGGAGTATTTTAAAGAATTATAATTTAATTAAAGGACGATTAGGCTTCACTACCTTTCTCTCTCGCACAATTAACGTTTTTCTCTTGCACGATGTCGGACACAGACTCGATGTTGAATGCCTCTTCCATATATGTTCTATTCTAATAAACGTAGTTCTACGTGTTGATTGCGGCACAGTTGTTACTGTGCTTGTTGCTTTTTTTTCATAAGGGTTAGTAATAAGCTAGAGTTGTAAGCGAGCGGTTGTACTTTCAGATAATAGAGACAATTTTTATTTTATTTTAATCACATTTAACGTTTATTGTATTATACAGAACATGTTTCAGGATGGTACTTATCGTAAAAACAAGAAAAACATAAATTTTTAGAACACCAAGCACATTTTATAAAAGCGACGTTTTGACAAGCACACGGTTTTTTTAATAACGATACCGGAAAACACAAATCGTTAACATTAAAAAAAATAGTTCTTTCTTCCGTCAATTTTGAAGCAAACCATGCATATTGAATCATTGGAATGAAATCTGGAGCGCTTAATTGATGCAAAAGTAGAGCGCTTAATTGATCAAAACAAAAATGTAACGGAAAAATTCACTTGATATCCACCAAAATATTATTTTTATTTTAATTAATTAATTAATTAAATTAATTTTTTAAATTAATTTTCTCGTAAACTAAGGCCCGTCGCGACTTTTCCGTTTACTGACGTATACAGGGGGACACCCCCTACAACATATATAAAAATGGAAAAAATCCATTATTACCAGGGTTGATACTCCCCTGTTAAGTGCAAAGTGTCAGAAGGCAAAGTGGAAGCAATCGTGAGTAAATCGGGTGCAAAGTGCGAGAGCGTCTTTCGGCGCGCGGCGCAGCGCCCAGTGGATCGATCGCTTTTCTCTTGATTTTCACACCGTACATATTTCATAGCACTTCTGACAATTTATCTGAATATTCGTAAAGGACTAAAGGAACTATTATTAAAATGTCAGAAGTCAATTGAATAAATATACATTTTTATAAGAAATTAAAAATAATAAATTTTATTTGTGAGAAAGTACATTTAAAAAAAATCAATCGGTTTCATATTCCGTATCTTGCACACTCTCTTCAAATTCAGGGTCTTCATCGCTATCATATTCGGACTCCTCGCCATCAACTGAAAATAATAAATAGTTAAATAAATTAAATAAATCATGTATACAATCAAGAGTCGCGAATTAAAAATTACCTTCTACATCCTCATTATCCAAAATGATATCTTTTACTGATGGTGGCAACAGTAGGCCTTCAAACCATAGAAAATCAACACACGATAATTATACATTTTTCGGTTTTTATTGCAAAAAAAACAAATTTGTTCACCACTTTCCTGATTATTTACAATTTCATCGCCACTCCCTTCCTCGTCGTCACTCGCTTCCTCGTCGTCACTCGCTTCCTTCTGGACACTTGGTCCCTGCTTGCCACTTGCTTTATCCTCTTCAAGATCAACAGTCATGGACGTAGCTTGCGGTGTGTTACATATGTATAAGCCCTAAAAGGTATGTGAGCTAGTAAGCGTGAGATGGCGTTGCGAGAGTAACGAAAGGCGGCATTAACACACGAGACCGTGAGCAGTAAACACGCGAATAAAGAACGAGTATTCAATTACGTATAGTGTTGTTAATGTGAGTTACCCCGGCCATCCCATATAACATTGGCGACGAGGAAAAACTAAAAACGACGTCATGGCAGGCGAATCGAGTATTGCAGCGTTTAATCCGAACGAGGACCAACACGGCATATATCCAAGATGGGAGAGATGGCTCAGAGGCTTCGAGCTTTTTCTGCTGAGTAAAAATATAACCGAGACGCAAAGGAAGAAGGCCATGCTCTTACATTATGGCGGGATGGATCTACAAGACATATTCTACGCTATTCCAGACTGCGACGTGGTGATAGGGAATGAGGATCCGTACGAAAAGACAAAGAAAGTGCTAACGGATTACTTCAGGCCGAAATTGAACACGACGTACGAGCGACACCTTTTTAGAAATATGGTGCAGAAAGAAGACGAAACGGTCGGTCAATTTGTAACACGTTTGCGTCAGCAAGCAAAGTATTGCAGATTCGCTTCTATGGACACAGAAATTTGCGATCAAATTATTGAGAAAGGTCGTTCAATGGAAGTGAGGAAGCGTATATTAGAAAAGGGTGACATCGAACTGAAAGAAGCGATGGAGATTGCACAGGCGTTCGAGACGGCATCGGTTCAGACAAAGGCTATAGGAAATAACGTAGTGGCGCGGATTACGACAAAGAGGGAGAACGCACGAGGAAAATCAGACAGTTCCAGTTCCAGTGGTATTAAGTGCTACAGATGCGGTTATCGAGGACATGCACAATCAGACGAGAAATGTCCGGCTAGAAATAAGGAGTGTACGAAGTGCAGTAAAAAGGGTCATTTCGCAGCGATGTGCAGAACATATCGAGATCGAGCAGACAAACATGGCGATGGTTCGGACAAGCAGGACAAGAAGGAAATCAAGACGAACAGCAGCGCCAACAAGGAGGGAAGAAAATCAACAGAGACGACGACGAATATGCGTTCGCCTTAAGAGATAAGATATGCGTATTAGAACACGGAGAGGTAATATCAGCGAGCGTAGGGGGAATAGAAATTGATCTTCTAGTTGACTCGGGATCTCGATGTAATATTATGGACGAAAATACATGGGAATCATTAAAGTCAAAAGGAATAAAATGTGTATCGCGTAAGGTTAATAAGACCGCATTTCCATACGGGAAGAAAGACGGATTAGAGATTTTCGGTGAATTTGAGTGTGAGATAAAGATCGGTAGTAAAACCGCATGGGCAATTTTTAAAGTGTTCCGAGGTAAAGGACAACCGCTCTTAGGTATTCAAACGGCAAAAGAGTTAAGTATTTTAGATGTCGGAGTACACTTACAAATCAATCAGATTGAGAACATTAAAGGTGACGTTAAGCTAGATAATAAACTTTTCGAGGGTATAGGGAAGTTGAAAGATTTTCAGCTTAAAATTCCGATAAATAGTTCGGTGAAACCAGTTGCTCAGCCGCGAAGAAGATTGCCTTATAAAATGCGTGATTTAGTTAAACAAGAGATAGAGAAACTGTTGCGTGATGATATTATCGAAAGAGTAAAAGGGCCGACGCCTTGGGTATCGCCAATAGTACCGATAGTTAAAAGATCGGGGGAAATACGTCTTTGTTTAGATTTACGTGAAGTAAACGAGGCAATAACTCGTCAACGAAGCCCGTTACCTGTATTTGTAGAACTACTTGATAAAGTAAGAGGCGCGAAGTGTTTTTCAAAGTTAGATATTCGGGGAGCGTTTAATCAAATTGAGCTTGAGGAAAATACGCGAAGTATTACTACGTTTAATACGGATTGTGGTCTATTTAGATTTAAGAGGTTAGTTTTCGGTTTAACCTGTGCGCCGGAAATTTTTCAAGAGATATTGGAAGAAATTTTACGAGATCTGGAGGGAGTAATAAATAGCGCAGACGATATTGTGATTTATGGAAAGAATTTAGAAGATCATAATCGGAAACTTCAGAAAGTACTTGACAGACTCTTAGAGAAGGGTTTGACGCTTAATAAAAATAAATGCGTTTTTGCGGTTAAGGAAATTGAATTTTTGGGGTTCATAGTAAACGGGTCAGGTTATCGGTTAATGCGATCGAAAGTCGAGTCAATACAGAATTTCAGAGAACCCGAAACGCCAGAAGAAGTCAGAAGTTTCCTGGGGTTGGTCAATTTTTGCGCAGCGTTTATTCCAAATATGGCGACAATTAGCGAACCTTTAAGAAGGCTTACGCGAAAGAGCGAACCATTCGTGTGGGGTGAACCACAAAAAATTGCATTTCAGATGCTGAAAGATAAGCTGATGGATGCAGAAACGCTAGGTATTTATAATCCGGATGCGAGAACTAGAGTAGTTGCAGACGCTAGCCCGGTAGGTATAGGTTGTGTTTTAGCACAGGAACAAGATCGACAATGGCGAATTATAAGTTTTGCGAGTCGAAGTCTAACCGATTATGAGAGAAGATATTCACAGACGGAAAAGGAAGCTTTAGCACTGGTCTATGCGTGTGAAAGATTCAAATATTGGCTTTTTGGTATTAAGTTTGAATTGGTCACGGACCATAAAGCCTTAGAATGTATATTTGCACCAAGGTCAAAGCCATGCAGCCGCATAGAGAGGTGGGTGCTAAGACTTCAAATGTTTAAATACAAAGTGATATACGAAAGTGGAAAGAGTAATATTGCAGATCCGTTATCTCGTTTATTAAAAACAGGTAATAACGAGGGGGAGAAAAGTAAGTGTGAGGACGAATTGTTTATCGCGTGGGTTGCAAAAGAGAGTGTGCCAAGAGCAATGTCTATTGAAGAAGTGGAAGTAGAATCGCGCGAAGATTCGTGGTTAGGTGAAGTTAGGCAAGCGATTGCAACAGGAAACTGGGATTCGTTATCCAGTACGCGGATAAAAGCAATTAAAGACGAACTTTGTGTGTACAATAATGTTGTGTTACGGGGAACGAGAATTGTCGTACCCGAAAAACTAAAGAAGCGAGTATTATCAATAGCGCATGAGGGACATCCTGGTATTGTTGCGATGAAGGATAGGCTAAGGAGTAAAGTTTGGTGGACAGGAATTGATAAAGACGCGGAAAACTTTGTAAAAACGTGCGAGAGCTGCCAAATAGTGCAAAAGACAGCTAATATCTCACCGTTGAAACCAAACGCGCTACCGGATAGTTCGTGGGAATGTTTAGCGATGGATCTCCTTGGGCCTTTGCCTTCCGGAGATTTCATATTCGTGATTATTGATTATTACAGTAAGTTTTACGAAATAGAGATAATGCAATCAATTACGTCGGCAGCGATTATTAATAGATTGAAACATATATTTGCGAGATATGGTTATCCGAATAGGTTAATATCTGATAACGGGAAACAATTAGTGAGTGAAGAAATGCAGGAATACATGTCTAGGTGCGGTATTAAACTTATTCATGTAGCGCCGTACTGGCCCCAAGCGAATGGGGAAGTCGAAAGACAAAATCGCAGTCTTCTTAAACGCATAAAGATTGCACAGCTCGAACGAAAAGACTGGAAACAAGAGATATTAGACTATCTACTTATGTATCGCTCATCTCCACAAGCATCGACAGGGGTTTCGCCAGCGGAACTAATGTTCGGTCGAAAGATAAAAACTAAAATGCCAGAATTGCGAGGGATCAGAAATAATCTAGATGAAGCTATTAGAGATAGGGATGCGTGGAAAAAGCTTAAAAGTAAAGAGCGATACGATTTGCGAAACAATGCCAAAGAAAGTGATTTGAAATTAGGTGATACTGTTCTATTAAAAGCGATAAAGCGAGATAAATTAAGTCCGGAGTATGAAAGCGTTAAGTACGAGGTAGTTGATAGAGCCGGTGATAATGTAACGATTAAAAATGCGGATGGAAAGAGGTTTAAACGAAATGTAGCACATGTCAAGAAGTTTAACCGTGCAGGGCCTAGCGAATTTGACGATGATGTTGAAATAATATCGGAGCAAAATGTCAAAGTGAAAACCGAATCGGAGTCGCGGGAGGATTCTGTTGTTGCAACGAAGTCAGAACCAAGTGCTGATCTTAGTGTAGCGCAAAGTAGGCCTGTACGAGACAGAAAGTTACCGAATCACTTAAAGAATTATATAATGGAGTAGGTTTCAAGCAATTGGCAATTGTATTACTTATTACCAAAGACTTTACGTTAAGGCACAACCGTAATATAGATTATAAGGTAAACGTTTATTCTGAGAAAAGGGAGGATGTTACATATGTATAAGCCCTAAAAGGTATGTGAGCTAGTAAGCGTGAGATGGCGTTGCGAGAGTAACGAAAGGCGGCATTAACACACGAGACCGTGAGCAGTAAACACGCGAATAAAGAACGAGTATTCAATTACGTATAGTGTTGTTAATGTGAGTTACCCCGGCCATCCCATATAACACGGTGATTCCATTCCTTGTTCAATACTACCGCTGTCTGTAAATAGATAATGTAAAATATGAATTTTTTACGTATCGTGATTGTAAAAAAAAACGTTATTAATACTTCTACATTATTACCGAAATATAAATATTTGAATAATTTAAACAGTGTTATTTTACAATTAATTTGCATACAAAACTGTTACGCATACTATAAATTATTACTGTAAATATTTAAATTACCTGAGACACTTGCAAATGATGTCGAAGCTTTCGCAACTAAAGCAGGATTATTGTTTACTTTGGATTTGTTTTGATGTTCATGATATTGTTGGCCAACGGGCATAGACGTAGCTTGCGTTGATTCCGTTTGTTTCTCAATATTGGCGCTGTCTGAAAATGTATAAATTATAATGTTTAAATAAAATATGAATTTTTTTTACGTATCGTGGTAATAAAAAAACCGTTATTAATACTTCTACAGTATTGACAAAATATAAATATCTGAATAATTTAAAGTGCTATAAAAAATATAAATCAATAAATAAATTGTGTGCGACTCCCGGTAACGAGCTGAAAATTCAACTGAGCCAATCAAACTGTCGACGTCTCGAGAAATTCGTATTAACGAATCACGCTGAACTCGAAGCCGGCCGCCGATCAGCTGTTTTGAATATCGTTTGCTCGCTTTGTCCAGGGGTATGCCTCGCGTACCGAGTCCCCGAGACAAAGGAGTGAGTCAGCATAGGCAACAATTGAACTTTGTTTTTCTGCCCTGCAAGTTTATTCGGATATTCCTTCAAACAAATCTATTCTTGACATAGAATTTAGCCGATTTTACACTGAAAGGCAGAAAAACCGAAATTATTTAAAATTAGCGATTTTCTTTGATTCGCGGTATGAATTCATCGACGCTGGTTTTTGTTCGATCGCAAACAAAATGAATTAATAAATTAATCTATTAATTTAATAATAAATAAATTAATTTATTAACATATTAATAAATTAATGAATTAATTTTTATACACAATTGTTTAGACATGCTATAAACTTACAGTAAATATTTAAATTACCTGAGACACTTGCAAATGACGTCGAGGCTGCAGCAACTACAGTGGAATCAGCATTTATTTCGGTAGATTGGTTTTGAAGTTCTTCGTATTTGTCAATATATTTTTTCGGGATTGCCATGCAATTTTTTCGGCAAGAGGAGTGATATCCATGAACATCGTCCACACAGTCAGGAAAAACGATGTCGTTGTATTTCATGTTTAATGCAACGAATACGAAGTTTTTCGCGGCACTGTTGTAAATTTTCTTCGGTAAATTTTATAATTTTACCGGAAACAGCTTCACAATTAAAAACACAAGATAACTTAGAACTCATTTTGTCGTTTACAAATACAAAATAAAAAAGAAAAATTAAATCTCGGGGCTAACCGTGTTGCAGCGTCTGAGTTACAAGCCAAACTGCCTTCTCGATCTCCTCCGAAAGCGTCTTTCGCCCTGGTTTCTGCTTTCAAATGGCAAACTGTCATTTCAGAGCAAAAGATCGAGAGAGAGAGGGAAGAAAAGAGGCAGTAAACAAACGAGTACATGTTTGCAAAAACCCGCGCGCTTCGTATACGAAACGCAATCAACGGCCGAACGAAATTCAGAGATATTCATCTATAATCCCCTCATACAACTTTCTCTTTGTCTATTTCATACTTCTCAAACTCGAAAATTCAGAAATTTATTTTTTATTTATATTTCAACATTTTAATATGCTTTTATTAAAGATAATAAAAATTACGCAAAATGTTGCTAAGGTTACGATAAAAAATTAATTAAATTTATTAATTCTTCTCAATTGACTTCTGACATTTTAATAATAATTCCTTTAATCCTTTACGAATATTCAGATAAATTGTCAGAAGTGCTATGAAATATGTACGGTGTGAAAATCAAGAGAAAAGCGATCGATTCACTGGGCGCTGCGCCGCGCGCCGAAAGACGCTCTCGCACTTTGCACCCGATTTACTCACGATCGCTTCCACTTTGCCTTCTGACACTTTGCACTTAGTTTATTCTATACGTAAACAATACAAATGCAAATTGTCAGAAGTTCTTCTTAACATGTAAATTTGCCGAGATTTTTTGCAACTTTGGCAGCTTCTGACAACCCTTTATCTTCTACTTACTCTTCTGACAATTTTTTCCCTGCTTTTTCTCATACTCCTCGATACCTGATGTGTAAATTTTCAGCCGTGCCGATCGACAGTTTTTTTGGTCGGAAAATTTACACGTTTGGGCGGGCGGCCCACCCATTTATATTCCAGCGCGCCTTCTGACGATCGGGCTTTCGCTTTGCCGGCAGCAATCGAACCTTTTCCAGATAAGATATTTCGTGGACCGAGGCATGTCACTTTCTCTGTAGCCAGCTCTCCGTCTATTATATCTTTTTCACAAAATTATATTACCTAACTTAACTCAAGCGACATGTATTTAAAAAAAAAATGTGAAATCTTTAAATTAAATTGCGCCAATTGTAAAGAAAATATGTATATTGCTTTGAAAGATAATTGTTATGCAACTACTTTAAAGAAATAAAACCCAAGTGGTATTTTCGTATTCCTATTCAAGGGTCTTCCTATTCTAAACCCAAGTGATAATAGCTTCTTAATTCTCTTTAACAAATTTTTAATATTACAAGGAATTATTTTAATTACAAAGAATTAAAGAAGACAGTACAAAATAAAAATATTTAATTAAAACAAAATAAATAAATTTTTCTTGTAAAAAAACTTGGCGCTGCTTTTTTACTCCTGTCGCATTCTTCCCTAAATTATGTTTATTGTTTTTTATTCAATCAAAAATCTTAGTACTAATGTTTTAATGTTTAAATTTCAAAGTCTAGCAACGCCAAGTTTTTTTACAAAAAAAATTTATTTATTTTGTTTTAATTAAATATTTTTATTTTGTACTGTTACTTTTTTAATTCTTTGTAATTAAAATGATTCTTTGTAATATTAAAAATTTGTTAAAGAGAATTAAGAAGCTATTATCACTTGGGTTTGAATAGGAAGACACTTGAATAGAAATACAATACCACTTAAGTTTTATTTCTTTAAAGTAGTTGCATAACAATTATCTTTCAAAGCAATATACATATTCTTTTCACAATTAGCACAATTTAATTTAAAGATTTCACATCTTTTTTTGAAATACATGTCGCTTGAGTTAAGTTAGGTAATATAATTTTGTGAAGAAATTAAAGAATTCACACCTTTTTTTTGAAATACATGTCATTTGAGTTAAGTTAGATAATATAATTTTGTGAAAAAAAATATAAAGCTACCACTTAGGTTAGATTTTTAAAGGACCCCGCACAAAACCACGTGATTTTGGGCCCCGGTGAAAATGGCTGAATTTTTAATATGTTGTACTTTTTGAGTCACCGAACAAATATTTCCTTAGGCAAAATGTCAAAAAATGAACAGTTTCAGCGTTTCAACCCTTAGAAGCTTGAGATCAGACAAGCAAAGATATCACTTTCGGATCAATGCGGTTACTGTTATAAGGAAACAATATGAATTTTTGATGAACAAAATAATTAAAAAGTAATTTGTTTAAGATAGTATTGTTTAAACAATATGATAGTATTGTTTAAACAATTTGAAAACGTCATTGTTTACAGAGGAACGATTCGGGGTGCTTTCTGTACGTGAGTCCCCTTGCTTCTCACGATTCGGGGTGCTTTCTGTACGTGAGTCCCCTTGCCTCTCACGATTCGGGGTGCTTTCTGTACGTGAGTCCCCTTGCCTCTCACGATTCGGGGTGCTTTCTGTACGTGAGTCTCCTTGCCTCTCACGACTCATAAATCTCGCTCATCTATTCACCTAGTTGCATAACATCATTTGGATTGATAAGCTGCGCTCTATGAGCTGCATCCAAAATGTTATTAAGTAGAGACATAGCAGGATACGAAACATTTGGTTCATAACGTGCGTATCCAAGAAACCATAATACACTAGCAACATGAGCACAGGAGCCAATACTCCTAGCACCTGTTTTACAGGTACAGTAGTATCCACGAATAATGTTCTCATGAATATCAATATCGTGTTCATTCTCTTCAATGCTGTCGTATGCTATCCATAACTGATATTTTGCAGCATTGCGAAATCTAGAATATAGTCTGAGTCTTATAAAACCAGGTTTGTCAATGAGTTCATCTAACTGAAACTCTTCTTGTTCGTCTCGTTGAATCTTATCATGTATGTAAGAAGGTGCCAAGTGAACTTGATATACACCTACCGTTAGGTCTCGCAGATAATCTAAGGTAAGACGAGGAAAGTTAGGCACTTGATGTTGGTTAAGTTTTCTCCATCATCCATTTCTGTTACGAAGATTGTCCGCTTCCACTCGCGCTTGCACAATATTAACAGTTTGGGATTTCTCCAACATTTCTCTCGCTAGTTGCGCATTGGCCCCTTCCATATGGATGGGAGGGTGATATCTGTTTATTATCGCTCCAGCAATTCGATAAAAGTCACCAAGATTGTATATATGCGGTACATTAATTATTTGAGCGAAGAATTTAAACATAGACTTTATGTGACCGTTTCTTGCTTCAACTATCCATCTTGTTTTTGTGATTAAACGCGATTCATTTGCTTCTTCTGTTGATAGTTGACTCTGCCCCCGTTGAAGAAGAGCTGGCATTTTATTATGAATGCCTACGCGTTCAAGCCATGGCGTAGCATCGCGATATCCTCGGTCTAATATAAAAATATCCCTATCTTGAAACCATTCTCTCATAGAATCAACATCCCTTTCGAATTCATTGCGCAGCATTGCAGCATCGTTATTTCGGGAGTCCGAAAAGTAGAAACCTTGAATTGCAAGGATATATCCGTCTGGAGCAACAACCAAAGCAGGTTTTACTAAGTGTCGGCCTTTGTGAACGCAATAAGATTGCCGTAAAACTCGGAAGTTACTACTCTTAGGGATATACGAGTAAGTACCATCGATGTAAGCGATAGCTTTAGGCACATTCGGCTCTGGATTATACAGTGCGTTAGCAAATTCCGTAACGTGTCTAGCTATGTAGTCTTCTCTCGTAATAGCCTGAAATCCAATATTTCTAGGTACAAATCGTTGCATTAAAGATCGTCTGACTATACTTATGGCCAGACTTACAGCCTGTCTACTCGAATAATTGAATATTACCTTCAGAAATTCGTCTGGTAGCCCTTGTCGTAACTTACACAAAAAGGTCAACAAATCTCTCTTAGTTACATATCTGTGACCTCCAGTTTCTGCTACTCGATCGCAAAATGTAAACAACTCGCGAAATTGGTCCTTTGTTATAGGAGCAATGCATTCAAATTCGTTGTCTGAAAAACAATTCTCATCTTCATACCTCCCTTGGTTAATAGCCATGTTTCTTAGTTGCTGCAAAAATATTTGCAACTCTTGTCCTTGTATAACATAAGGTCTATTAATAGACTGTAAGCCAGGGAGTAAAACTTGTAAGAAAAATCCATTTTCATCCAAGTGATGCGCGCAAGATCTTACGTTAGGAGGTACATAAATGTTCGTAATAACAAAAACTTTAACTCTACATTCAATAGACAGTCTGTGCGTATTGCGGTCAACGTGACATATAACACAAACATGATTTCCTTTTTGTTTCAAAACGTTCAACTTTAAGCAAGTAGGATCGCGTAGGATACTTGCTATTTTATTAAGAACTGAACGATTACAATTTATACAGATTCTAGTGACATTTGTAACAGCAAGTGGTGGATGATCATTTTCGTCACGTCTACGAATAGCAATGTCTCGTTTGTTTGCATTATCATCATCATCTATTCGCGCCATTCGCGCTAGATCAAATGTTACGTTACATATGTAACACGGCATTCGGTTTCTGAAAGGCATAATGATGAAATATAATAAGAGTATACGATAAATTATTTTTTTACAATCTCGTTCGATTACAATTACAGCCTTGGCATAAGCGCAATTATAATATACAGCATATATATTTATTACTATTATAACCAAAAGGCATAAGTGAAATCCAAATATTTGCCGCTCTTGCATATAAGGGCGAGCGCACGTACAATGCCGTAATGCAGTGGTCGGAATTATTTAAGGCCCCTGGATAGTCACGGAAAATACAGCGGTCGAGTGGCACGACACCTACCGGAGGAAGCCTCGTAGCTTGATACAAAGCGCCGCGAGTCACTCGAGAGTCGGCTGGTGGGGGAAACGCACACAAGAGAAAGCACGTACCTGGGCCTTGTGTGCGTTTCCCCCACCAGCCGACTCTCGAGTGACTCGCGGCGCTTTGTATCAAGCTACGAGGCTTCCTCCGGTAGGTGTCGTGCCACTCGACCGCTGTATTCTCCGTGACTATCCAGGGGCCTTAAATAATTCCGACCACTGCATTACGGCATTGTATGTGCGCTCGTCCTTATATGCAAGAGCGGCAAATATTTGGATTTCACTTATGCCTTTTGGTTATAATAGTAATAAATATATGCTGTATATTATAATTGCGCTTATGCCAAGGCTGTAATTGTAATCGAACGAGATTGTAAAAAAATAATTTATCGTATACTCTTATTATATTTCATCATTATGCCTTTCAGAAATCGAATGCCGTGTTACATATGTAACGTAACATTTGATCTAGCGCGAATGGCGCGAATAGATGATGATGATAATGCAAACAAACGAGACATTGCTATTCGTAGACGTGACGAAAATGATCATCCACCCCTTGCTGTTACAAATGTCACTAGAATCTGTATAAATTGTAATCGTTCAGTTCTTAATGAAATAGCAAGTATCCTACGCGATCCTACTTGCTTAAAGTTGAACGTTTTGAAACAAAAAGGAAATCATGCTTGTGTTATATGTCACGTTGACCGCAATACGCACAGACTGTCTATTGAATGTAGAGTTAAAGTTTTTGTTATTACGAACATTTATGTACCTCCTAACGTAAGATCTTGCGCGCATCACTTGGATGAAAATGGATTTTTCTTACAAGTTTTACTCCCTGGCTTACAGTCTATTAATAGACCTTATGTTATACAAGGACAAGAGTTGCAAATATTTTTGCAGCAACTAAGAAACATGGCTATTAACCAAGGGAGGTATGAAGATGAGAATTGTTTTTCAGACAACGAATTTGAATGCATTGCTCCTATAACAAAGGACCAATTTCGCGAGTTGTTTACATTTTGCGATCGAGTAGCAGAAACTGGAGGTCACAGATATGTAACTAAGAGAGATTTGTTGACCTTTTTGTGTTAGTTACGACAAGGGCTACCAGACGAATTTCTGAAGGTAATATTCAATTATTCGAGTAGACATAAGTATAGTCAGACGATCTTTAATGCAACGATCTGTACCTAGAAATATTGGATTTCAGGCTATTACGAGAGAAGACTACATAGCTAGACACGTTACGGAATTTGCTAACGCACTGTATAATCCAGAGCCGAATGTGCCTAAAGCTATCGCTTACATCGATGGTACTTACTCGTATATCCCTAAGAGTAGTAACTTCCGAGTTTTACGGCAATCTTATTGCGTTCACAAAGGCCGACACTTAGTAAAACCTGCTTTGGTTGTTGCTCCAGACGGATCTTGCAATTCAAGGTCCCTACTTTTCGGACTCCCGAAATAACGATGCTGCAATGCTGCGCAATGAATACGAAAGGGATGTTGATTCTATGAGAGAATGGTTTCAAGATAGGGATATTTTTATATTAGACCGAGGATATCGCGATGCTACGCCATGGCTTGAACGCGTAGGCATTCATAATAAAATGCCAGCTCTTCTTCAACGGGGGCAGAGTCAACTATCAACAGAAGAAGCAAATGAATCGCGTTTAATCACAAAAACAAGATGGATAGTTGAAGCAAGAAACGGTCACATAAAGTCTATGTTTAAATTCTTCGCTCAAATAATTAATGTACCGCATATATACAATCTTGGTGACTTTTATCGAATTGCTGGAGCGATAATAAACAGATATCACCCTCCCATCCATATGGAAGGGGCCAATGCGCAACTAGCGAGAGAAATGTTGGAGAAATCCCAAACTGTTAATATTGTGCAAGCGCGAGTGGAAGCGGACAATCTTCGTAACAGAAATGGACGATGGAGAAAACTTAACCAACATCAAGTGCCTAACTTTCCTCGTCTTACCTTAGATTATCTGCGAGACCTAACGGTAGGTGTATATCAAGTTCACTTGGCACCTTCTTACATACAGGATAAGATTCAACGAGACGAACAAGAAGAGTTTCAGTTAGATGAACTCATTGACGAACCTGGTTTTATAAGACTCAGACTATATTCTAGAATTCGCAATGCGGCAAAATATTAGTTATGGATAGCATACGACAGCATTGAAGAGAATGAACACGATATTGATATTCATGAGAACATTATTCGTGGATACTACTGTACCTGTAAAACAGGTGCTAGGAGTATTGGCTCCTGTGCTCATGTTGCTAATGTATTATGGTTTCTTGGATACGCACGTCATGAACCAAATGTTTCGTATCCTGCTACGTCTCTACTTAATAACATTTTGGATGCAGCTCATAGAGCGCAGCCTATCAATCCAAATGATGTTATGCAACTAGGTGAATAGATGAGCGAGATTTATGAGTCGTGAGAGGCAAGGGGACTCACGTACAGAAAGCACCCCGAATCGTGAGAGGCAAGGGGACTCACGTACAGAAAGCACCCCGAATCGTGAGAGGCAAGGGGACTCACGTACAGAAAGCACCCCGAATCGTGAGAGGCAAGGGGACTCACGTACAGAAAGCACCCCGAATCGTGAGAGGCAAGGTGACTCACGTACAGAAAGCACCCCGAATCGTGAGAGGCAAGGGGACTCACGTACAGAAAGCACCCCGAATCGTGAGAGGCAAGGGGACTCACGTACAGAAAGCACCCCGAATCGTTCCTGTAAACAATGACGTTTTCAAATTGTTTAAACAATACTATCATATTGTTTAAACAATACTATCATAAACAAACTACTTTTTAATTATTTTGTTCATCAAAAATTCATATTGTTTCCTTATAACAGTAACCGCATTGATCCGAAAGTGATATCTTTGCTTGTCTGACCTCAAGTTTCTAAGGGTTGAAACGCTGAAACTGTTCATTTTTTGACATTTTGCCTGAGGAAATATTTGTTCGGTGACTCAAAAAGTACAACATATTAAAAATTCAGCCATTTTCACCGGGGCCCAAAATCACGTGGTTTTGTGCGGGGTCCTTTACAAAATACATTGCGTGTACTTAGCACTTTTTTTACCATTTTGAAAAAGGTAATTTTGTACTGAAATCACCTATTTTGTAGTGTTAAGCAAGAATCTGCAAAACATTTTTATTTTTTATTTTTTAATTTTTCACAAAATTAGCAATAACAACAAATACATAAAAATTAATAATATTTAAGTAAAAGTAAATTATACATTTCTCACAAAAATTGAAGGAACAATAAATTTATCTTTAAAAATAGGCAAAGTTCGAGCAGCTATAACTTTGTTAAAAATGAATAAAATTTAAATTTCAAGCTTAATGCGGGGAGCACATTTCTGCATAACGCATAATGCGTAAGCATAAGAAAACTGATTGGTCTATTTCCTTATGCACATGTGTATGGACCAATCAATTTTCTGCTTACGCATTATGCATTGTGCAGAAGTGTGTGCTCCCCGCTTAAAACCTCTACTTTCGAAAAGTTACTATTATTCGTCCAATTTTTATTACGTCTAGACATAAATTTAATTCAGCGAATTTTTATTATGTCATGACATAATTTTAATTCTGCCGCTAGGGAATTTTTAAGTCGATTCTTATGAATCAAGCTTGAATTCACCTCTTTTAAGCTAGCAGGACCAAATGGGCAGAATCAAACCGGACCTATCGGAATATTTAGTACTTTTTTTGTACTAATTTGTACCACTAGTAAAAATTTTGTACCTCGTGCCGTTTCGGAGAAAATCGTGGCGCTGCTACCTTAGAATTAAGCAAAAAAGACCACAAGAAAAAAAAATAAAAAAAGGATTTTAAATACAGAAATTTGAAGGACTGAATTTGTACTAATTTGTACCATACAAATAAACTTAATATATTCATCCCTTCTGCTTCAAACAGCCCCTAATAGAACTCAGTCCTATGAGTCTCAAGAGTAAAGTACTCTTTCTAATCAGCAGAATCAATCGCTACTTGTAAACTGTATTCAGGATAATTTGTACTACGTAAATATAAAGTTTCGAATTTTGTACCCCAGCCGTTTGATAAAAAACTACCCCCAATACCCAACAGTCTCAAGAGTAAAGTACTCTTTCTCATCAGCAGAATCAATCGCTAGTTGTGGACTCGATTCAGGATAATTTGTACCGCAAAAATATAAAGTTTCAGATTTTGTACCCTAGCCGTTTGATAAAAAACTACCCCCGATATCTAACAGTCTCAAGAGTAAAATACTCTTTCTCATCAGCAGAATCAATCGCTAGTTGTAGACTCGATTCAGGATAATTTGTACCGCGAAAATATAAAGTTTCAGATTTTGTACCCCAGCCGTTTGATAAAAAACTACCCCCGATACCTAACAGTCTCAAGAGTACTCTTTCTCATCAGCAGAATCAATCGCTAGTTGTAGACTCGATTCAGGATAATTTGTACCGCGAAAATATAAAGTTTCAGATTTTGTACCCCAGCCGTTTGATAAAAAACTACCCCCGATCCCTAACAGTCTCAAGAGTAGAGTACTCTTTCTTATCAGCAGAATCAATCGGTAGTTGTAGACTCGATTCAGGATAATTTGTACCGCGAAAATATAAAGTTTCAGATTTTGTACCCCAGCCGTTTGATAAAAAGCAACCCCCGATACCCAACAGTCTCAAGAGTAAAGTACTCTTTCTCATCAGCAGAATCAATCGGTAGTTGTAGACTCGATTCAGGATAATTTTTACCGCAAAAATATAAAGTTTCAGATTTTGTACCCCAGCCGTTTGATAAAAAGCAACCCCCGATACCCAACAGTCTCAAGAGTAAAGTACTCTTTCTCATCAGCAGAAGCAATCGCTAGTTGTAGACTCGATTCAGGATAATTTGTACCGCAAAAATATAAAGTTTCAGATTTTGTACCCCAGCCGTTTGATAAAAAACTACCCCCGATCCCTAACAGTCTCAAGAGTAGAGTACCCTTTGTTATCAGCAGAATCAATTAATACTCGTAGAATCAATTTAGGATAATTTGTACCGCGAAAATATAAAGTTTCAGATTTTGTACCCCAACCGTTTGATAAAAAACTACCCCCGATACCTAACAGTCTCAAGAGTAAAGTACTCTTTCTCATCAGCAGAATCAATCGCTAGTTGTAGACTCGATTCAGGATAATTTGTACTGCGAAAATATAAAGTTTCAGATTTTGTACCCTAGCCGTTTGATAAAAAACTACCCCCGATATCTAACAGTCTCAAGAGTAAAGTACTCTTTCTCATCAGCAGAATCAATCGCTAGTTGTAGACTCGATTCAGGATAATTTGTACCGCAAAAATATAAAGTTTCAGATTTTGTACCCTAGCCGTTTGACAAAAAACTACCCCCGATATCTAACAGTCTCAAGAGTAAAGTACTCTTTCTCATCAGCAGAATCAATCGCTAGTTGTAGACTCGATTCAGGATAATTTGTACCGCAAAAATATAAAGTTTCAGATTTTGTACCCCAGCCGTTTGATAAAAAACTACCCCCGATCCCTAACAGTCTCAAGAGTAGAGTACTCTTTCTTATCAGCAGAATCAATCGGTAGTTGTAGACTCGATTCAGGATAATTTGTACCGCGAAAATATAATGTTTCAGATTTTGTACTCCAGCCGTTTGATAAAAAGCAACCCCCGATACCCAACAGTCTCAAGAGTAAAGTACTCTTTCTCATCAGCAGAATCAACACCGGAGACTCTGCCCGTGACCGTTCTCGCAAGTCGTGTCGCGAAAGTTTATATTATAACAAAGCGCGTGTGAATAATAGTAATCGTGAAAAGCAAATACAAGTGTAAGTTAGTGAGTGTAAAAGGGGCGTTGAAATAAAGCTCCAATATAAAGTAAAACGAAGTGAAGTTTATTTGACGACGCCTACACCCTGTTCCTTCTACGAACCTGAACTCTTCCTAGTTTGCCCGCTTGTGTCTACCAAGTTCCAACTCGTCAGGTCAAGAGATCTCGAAAATAATAACGTTTTGCCGTAAGCCGTCACCAACCGGCGACGCGGCATAACATCCACGTGATGCAGTTTATGTCAAAATATCAGATGAATTAAGAAGTAAAGGGAGCGACATTACCCCGAAACACATGTGCACTATATTAAATGAAAATCGAGGAATTTTCCTGTCGGAATTACGCGTTTATAATATTGACGATAACAAAAGACAAATTGTACGACATGGCAAATTAATTAACGTATCTCATTCTGATTGTGAGTCACAGACTAAACAGAAGATATTGTCATCATACAAAATAA
This sequence comes from Temnothorax ravouxi, assembly GCA_030770255.1. NCBI lineage: Eukaryota > Metazoa > Arthropoda > Insecta > Hymenoptera > Formicidae > Temnothorax > Temnothorax ravouxi. The sequence continues at coordinate 98,331 of JASTWP010000489.1, forward strand.
TAGTATCCGCTGAGAAATGGAAAGCAATGAAACCGAAATCCCTTATTTACGGCGATAAACGATATGTGACGCTAAAGAAACGTGTATGGTCACATATTATAGCAGAAAACATTTATTCTCAAACTGATATTCCATGTGCCATTACGTTTAAAAGTGGTAGAGTTTATAAACGTCCATCTGCTCAATGTTATGTGCACATTAAAAGACATCGTAATGAATGCGGTGCGATAATAGATGGTAAAATGTTCTCAAAACCTGTTGCACATAAGGATTGTGTTTTTGAATTTTTGGTAACAGATTTTGATACAAAAATTACCCACAAACGAAAAAGACCTCTGGCGGGATACTTACGCCAGAAAGTTGCCGCTCACCTCGTTGATGCTAATAAACCTGATGGTTTGGCAAGCTGAACAAGCAAAATTGCTGATAAAATTTGGTGACAAAATACCGCCAAATATGCCACATAAACACGTTCTACGCAAAGCGAAGCAACAGGATGTAGATAAACGCCTTGGCTTGGAGAGTACGAATCAGGCTTGTATAGATACTTGGTGCAGTGCAGGTCTGTGATGTTTCGTAAGTTTTGTTATAGCTCGTTATAATAAAAAAGAGTACGAATCCAGTACTTAACTTACGCGTTGCCAAATATGAAGAACAGGTTGGTTCAATACATGCAATAAGAATGGATCCTTTCTATTGCATGTACTGGTTAAAGGAGCAATTAGAAATGTACAAATTAGGACACCGCTCTTTGGATAGCTACATGACAATTGATGCCACAGGTAGTGTAGCTAAAAAGTTAATTGTGTATGGCGATATAACATCTGCGCATATATTTTTATATCAATGTGTTTTTGCATTCGAGGATAGTGATAATTCAAGTATTCCAGTTTTTCAGATGGTATCATCGAAGCAAGATGCATCGTTAATTACATATTTTTTGTCTGAAATTATAAGATCGGTTGCTCGTGTACCACGAATTGTAACGTCTGATTTCGGTAGAGCTATCTTAGTTGCTCTAGCGAGAGCATTTGCGAACTGTGTCGATTTAAAACAATATTTACAAAAATGTTTTCAAATTTGTTTTATGGAAGCAGACTTATCGCCCGACAGTTGCAATACAAAAATTCCAGCATGTTTTTTATGACTTGATGTTAGTCACCTAGTAGTAATGGTTGCAAAATGGAATTGTTTACGTAAGAAAGCAGCAAAAGTTCGCCAATTTTACATCAGGTCTATTGCTCAAATATATCAAATGTCCAATGTGCAGGATATTACTTACCTATTAAAATGTATTTTGACAGTAGCCTTAAGTCAAGAAATCGGCATCAATGATTCAAACGATCCAGTACCTTCAGAACTATATTTGCGGCATGTTAACAGTATTATTAAACAAGGGGTGCTTGTCAATGATGTACTGGAGAATGATGACGAAGTAGAGAAAGATGACTACGAAACAATTTCAGCATCTGACGATGGAATATCTTGCTGGAAAACGTGGGCACACGGAATATTCACCACTGCTCAAGAATTTGCAGAACAATCTGTTGATGGTGACGTACTCAATGCTTTACACAATCCAACTGCTGCATCTAAATTAAAAGATTTAATGACTTTTGTACCTCTGTGGACTGGTATAATGCGTCCGCATTTCAAACGAGGCGGTACAGTGGCTAAATCGTCGCCAGTTGAAGGGACGTTTTCTAATTTAAAAAACGTAGTTTTCAAAGGTAGGCTACCAATGAGAGTGGATAAGTTTGTGATCGAACATCTTAACTATCTCGATGGAAAGTTAAGATTAGCATACGCCGAGCACAATAAAGTGAAGAATAATATAATTTCAAACCCTGAAATTACAACACCACAATCAGATTCCACAGTTCAATCTGGATCCATCGAAGAAAAAGAAAAAGAACGAAGTTCAACGTACATCACGTCTAATAAAACATCACCGAATACAACGACAAAAGATAATGTATAGGTTACAATAAATAATATTACAAAACAACAATTTTCATTAAATGAAATAGAAATAAGTGAATCTTGTACTAATAATGAAATTAAGACAACTGAAACATCTACGTCATTTACCGTTTCTTCATCGTTTCTTCAAAAAAGTACAAAATTGAGCAGTAACACTTCCAATCTTCCATCCAAATTCGAATTTAACGCATGCTATGCTAAAACCTCCACTCCATTAAAAGAACAGCCACAGAAAGAAAGAAACACATTTGTTGTATCTCGCGAAAGTGAAAATAAATTAAATAATAAAGAAAACTGGCGGGAAGAGGGTAAAACCGATGCAAATAAACAAAAAAGAAAGATTGACAATAATGGAAAATACCGAAAGAAACTTAATTATTTGGATGGCTGCACCGATTGGGATTTTTTGCCGAACGGCGCTGCAGTAGGTATACCTCTGATGCCTAATGGGAATCTATGCGAACCAGTGCATTGCGACGGGATTAAAATTATTGTAAAAGACACATGTGCTTTTGACTCGTTACTACAAGTTAAAATGAGTGCAATAGCAACAAATCCTTCTTATAAAGAAGCAACCTGTGCAATTGACAGCAAAATTACAAAATTAGCTGAAAAGCTTTTAACGGATGGCAAAGTGACCGCAGCAGCTAAAGTTGAGAGAGCTCGAATTTTACGCAATGTTCCAATTCTTAAAGTATCGCAGTACACACGACAATTGCAAACTTTAGATGCAAACTGCAATGCTGCTCATCTTGCGGAATACATTTTACATCCGAGCTACACAAGATCTCTTTGTTGCAATGCTTGTAAAAAAACCAGCGAACGCAGTTTTACGTTCTTGAATATTAATGTCGATATAATTCTTCAAAACGGACCAGGCCATTTGCAAGACACAATAAATAGTGCAATTAATACAAATTATAACTGCAAAAATTGTAAACAAACGCAAGATTATAAATTGATATATGGCCCTCATGTTCTTATCGATATGAGCATTCTGACAGACAAAAATTATGTTCCATCAAATTCACCAAAATTGCCCTAAAATTGCATGGAGCTCAACGCAATAAGTAAACGCGTTGAAGTTGAGGGAATATATTATAATTTCATTGGGGCAATCAGATACATTGAACCGACTAGAGCAAACTCTAGAACAGGGCACTATACAGCGATTGTATACATAGGTTTGAAGTGGTATGAATATGATGACTTATCACGTAAACGAACACAACTACAATTCACTTTCGAAATAATTCCGCACGTTCTTATTTACATCAGGCAATAAAGTTAAAAAGATATATGCAATAATATAATAATAATAATAAAAGAAGGCAATGTAAAACAAAATACAAAAATAAAAATAAAGATAAAAACAATGAATATAGAATAATAATAAAAAATAGTTAATAACAAATTAAAAAATACAATAAAAAAACAAAAAACAATAAAAACAAAAAAACTTAAAAACTAAAAAACCCCCAAAACACAAAAATAGAACCAATCCCCATCACGTCCTCGTCGTGGTTCTGGTATCGCTAAATGTGGGAACAAAGATATGATACTCGAAACTCTAAGCAGAGTTATCGGAAAAGTTATGACTCTTTTGTAGAACTCAAAGAATGCCACTCTTATCTCAGATTAATAAGAACGCGTAAACAAATTTTCTAATAATAAAAATTAATTATTAAATGTTAAAAACATTAAAGCACGTTCAGAACTGCAGACGAATTGTATTAGAACTCACAGAACTGTCGAAAATCGGCCAGCGCCTCACCTAGAAAATCGTAAATGCAGCTTTCTCGCGACAAAAAATTATTTAAAAAATATTCACACAATTTTTATCATTAGAACTCTTCGGAAAATGTTAGAATACGTTCAAAACCACAAGATAATTATCATAAAACTCACAGAACTGTCGAAAATCGGCCAGCGCCTCACCTAGAAGCTCGTAAATGCGGCTTTCTCGGGAGAAAAAGTTATTTAAAAAATATTCACATAATTTTTATCGCCAAAACTTTTCGGAAAACGTTAAAATACGTTCAAGACTACAAGATAATTATCATAAAATTCACAGAACTGTTAAAAATCGGCCAGCGCCTCACTTAGAAGCTCGTAAATGCGGCTTTCTCGGGAGAAAAAGTTATTTTAAAACATTCACATAATTTGTATTGCCAAAACTTTTCGGAAAACGTTAAAATACGTTCAAAACTACAAGATAATTATCATAAAATTCACAGAACTGTTAAAAATCGGCCAGCGCCTCACTTAGAAGCTCGTAAATGCGGCTTTCTCGGAACAAAAATGTTTGCTGACAATATAGCGGCATATGTTATTAGTAGTAATTAGTAATATAGAAAAAAATAAACGTAAATTAGAAAAGACAGTGAACAGTATAAATGAGAAACTCAAAGAACTAGGTTTACAATTAGAGCCTAAGAAAACAGTATTAGTCCAATTTTCCAAACACGGATGCTGTAATAATACATGTATAGAAATATGAAATACAAAAATATATGCTCAAAAAGAGGTCAAGTTTTTAGGAATATGGCTGGACAGTAAGTTAGATTACCACAAGCAAGTGCAAGAAACAAAAAGTAAAGTAAGCAAAGCGAATTCATTGAGGGTATATTTAAATAAAAAATCAAAGAGCATGGAAGTCAACACAGCTCTACCCTTATAAAAAAGTATACTCAACTTTAATGGTTAACACCCAAATTTGAGAATTAACACTAAACTTACGCCCAAATTTGAAAGTTAACACTCAAATTTGGGCGTAAGTTTAGTATTTGTCATCAAAGTTAAGTGTCAACACTTAAATTTAGATGTAGATTGAGTGTTGACTATTAAGGTTTAGGTAAGTTGTGGGTTTAATCCTCAATGATGAGTGTATATTGGGAATTAATTCTCAATGATAAGTGTAGGTTGGGGATTAAGCCTCAATGTTTAGTGTAGGTTGGAGATTGATCCTCATCGTTGGATGTTGGTTTAATGTTAACAGAGTGTTAACTTTTAATGTTCTATGTCGATTTAATCAGTGTCGCCATGATTCTTTTATCGTTGGGTGTCGTTTAAATGTTATTATGTTAATCTTCGTTAAGTGTCAATTGACAGCTTGGTTTATTGGAAAAGTGTTTCAGATAAAAGTTGAAAGGTTCGAAGAGGGCCAATAGCCGATCTTATTAGATTTTGGATCCAGAGCCTGTATTGAGCCCAGCCCTATCCGACTCTCCTATGTTGCCTTACATTATGGTGTCCACGTAATGACTAGAAATTCACAGGTGGCGCTACTATAGAGTTGGCCTGTTGATATATATAGAACATATAGAAATATATAGGCGAAATAAGAATCAGGTTAGGTGTACGTTATTACGCACTCGCCGACTCGGTCTAGTCTGACGGGTCTGAAGAAAATATACTTACGTAGTGCAAGCGTGGTATGTTTATTAAAACTTCATGTATATACATACATATGTAGATCATAATTTCTTATTTATTAATTTTTGTATAACGTTATCAAAGTTACGTATGTTACGTATACGTTAAGGTTAGTTTTTTCTGTCTCACAAAATTAATAAAAGAATAGTATATTGTGCACCAAGGGGCGAAAGTAGCGTTTTTCAGACGAGTGTGAAGTTTGCCGTCCGAGCCGAAGGCGAGGGCGGCAAATCACACGAGTCTGAAAAAGCTTTCGCCCCGAGGTGCACACGATATTTTTCACAATATCTTTACGGAAAGTTCGACCTCCATGCCTAGAGAGAGGCGAGAGTGGCCATTTCACGCCAGGACGGCATAGCGGGACGAAAGTAACCACTTTCTTCCCTAGGGCGGAAAGTGATCACTTTCGTCCCGCTAAACAGGGACGAAAATGGCTACTTTCGTCCCTAGGGCGGAAAGTGACCACTGTTTAGCGGGACGAAAATGGTCACTTTCTGCCCTAGGGAGGAAAGTGGTTACTTTCGTCTTTCGTCCCGCTAATGCCGTCGCTGGCGTGAAATTGGTCACTTTCGCTCCTCTCTACAGGCATGGAAAGTCGAACTTTCCGTGGAGGTGTTGTGAAAATTTATTTTATATTGCATGAATTGCACACAGACTAAAAAATAAAATGCATAGTAATTGGTTGCACATCGGGCTACAAAAGTAACCCCGAAAAAGTGCATTTTTTTCGCGTGCCGAAAAATAATGATAAAGCCAAGGAATGGCAAAAAGCATTGCGAAGGAGTGATATAATTTTAAATTCTTCACATTGCTTTTGTGAAAAACATTTCGTTAAAAATGATATTGTTTGGAAAAAAACATTTTACAATAAAGATGGTGAAATTATTCAAGAGGTAGGTTATAAAAAATAGTTTTAAATATATTACGTACATTATTTCTAAGAATTTAATTTTTGTATATTGCATGAAATGTTAAATAATTGTGTGATTATGAATATTGTTGCATTATTGTAAAAATTTAACTAAATAATACAACGTAATTGAGGAGTAATTAATACCGATTTGTGTAAGTAATTAATACTGATTGTAGATTCCATTAAAGAGACCGTACGTTAAGGAAGGTACGGTACCTACGCTATTTCCTTGGACAGAATTTGAAACAAATGACGTGATAGATAAAAATAATGTGATAGATAACACAGAAAGTGAATCTTTTCCAATAAATAATAATAATATCAAAGGGAAAGAGTCAGATATTCTAACATTTAATGAGTTGAAATGCAATGATAAGCTTTATCTCCCAATTGGCTGGACTAGAAATATATTACCGTTGCCGAAAAATGCCTGTGTCATAATATTAAGTAAAATAATGTGTAAAACTCTTGAAACAGAAAATCAGCTAATTTGCATAAAAGAAATTTGGATAACTAAAGACATGAAAATACAAGTAAAAGCTTCAAGAAAGCCTTTTAATTTAAACATATTTGGTATAAGTAACGAGTTATTGTCATCATTAAACATGTTAGAAGATTTATTAATTAAGATAGTCGAGACCTTTAACATATGCGAAGCTTACACAATGAAGTATGGAACTGACTATACCAATGTTGCATTAAAAGAGAACAATAATACATTAAGACATAAAAAATGTCTTATACTATTAGAAAATTTAACTCAATGTAACTTTTGTAAAAGTTTAAGCTATATTTTAGACAAGAAAAGAAAGCGTTTAAATGATAAAGGAAATGAAGTAAAACGAATTAGAGTGGATAACTTATCTCCAACAAAGAAAAATGTGATCGATAATATTAGAAAACAGAAATATAATCTAGTAAAATGTAAAAATCGTAAAATATGTACTATTAAAAAACTACAAGAACAAATTGAAAACATACAAGAAAATTTAAATACAAAAACTGAAAAAATGTTAAAAGATGCAATGGCAGGAAAAAATATTCCTATCTATCAACAAGAAGCTTTGAAAGAAATATTATCATGTTCATCAAAAAAGAGTGCTAAAGGCAGGCGTTATTTTGATCAATGGATTTTATTGTGTTTACTTTTTCATATGAAGTCTCCAAAAGGATACGACTTTATTTTAAATAAAAAAATATTGCCACTGCCTTCTCCAAGTACTATACGCAGGTATAATTATTGTAATAAATGCATTTTTAAATATATCTTTATCTTTTCAATAATGTATTTATTAGTATTTTATCTTAACAGGAACATAAACAAAATTACCTAATATGTACAAATATCTGCTCAATTTTTAAAGTTTGTTTTTATTACAGATATTTGTCTTGCATAGAATCGTGCTGTGGATTTGATTCAAGTTTTTTTGAAATGTGTTCAAAACTAAAATGCTAGAAAGAAATGAAAATGAAAGGCATGGAATATTATTGATAGATGAAATGGCCACACGCGAAAGTGTACAAGTAAAATCTAAAAATTTAACTTTTAGCGGTTTAGTCGACTTTGGAAGTGATGATTTAAAGGCTGAAAGTTTTAATGATAAAGCAAACCATGGACTTGTATTTATGTATCAGCCATTAGATGCGTTACATGCGGCACAACCTATCTGTGTGTTTGCTTCACGAGGACCAACTCAAGGAACAGTATTGGCAGAACTTATCGTCAAAGCTATAATTCTATTAGAAAATTCTGGGGCTAAAATTCACGGTGTTGTCACTGATGGTGCAGCTACAAATAGAAAATTTTGGAGTGTAATGGGCGTTTCAGGGAAAAAAAGTGAATTAAAAAGTTGGTTTCCGCATGTAATTGACTCATCGAGAAAAGTTTTTGTATTTTCTGACACACCACATCTTATAAAAACAATTCGAAACCGATTATACGACAAAAACCTAAAAGTACGTGAGTGCATATGTATTACATACCATAAAATAAAATTATTTTAAAAATTTATTCTTATTTGTAAAAAGCAAATCAATATTTTATAATTGTATAACTAGTACTGTTTTTTATAATTATTAATATTTTATGTATAATTTTATTTGAATATTATCTTACTTTATCTATTAACGTTACAGATAAAACCAGAAGGGCCTTTAATTTCTTGGAAACATTTTGAAAAATTATATGAAATCGATCATGGTATGCCAATTCCTATTTGTCCCAAGATAACGAAACATCATTTGGAACTTAAAAATTCATCAAAAATGCGAGTTCGTTTAGCTGTGCAAGTAATATCAATGTTTTGTGCGATAGTAATTACCAAATTTTACTTTCAGTACAACATATTTATTATTCCAGATTTTCAGTAATTCCGTTGCAAAAGGACTACGCTATTATAGTTTACATCATAGTGAATTGAAAGATAGTACTGCCACTTCAGAGTTCTGTGAGTGGATAAATTCCATGTTTGATTCTTTAAATAGAAGACAATATCAAAATGGATTGAAACCAGGAAATGATGATTTTTTGGTACGTGGTACTCTTTATATTTCTTTTGTAGACTTTTCCAAGAAGTAAATCTTTGAAGTTTTACGTGGATGTAACAAAATCATCAAATATTATTGTTTTACAATATTACAGCTTTTACAAGAATCCCTACACAGATTGGACCAATGGGAAAATCTAATGCAAGAAGGAATTATCACGAATAATGAGTTTCTTACTCGACAAACTGCGGAAGGACTTCGCGTAACTTTACGATCCATAATAGATATTACGCATTATTTAACAAATAAATTTAATTTTCCTTGTATTTTGTCAGGAAACATAAATCAAGATGCTCTCGAGGTTTGTTTCATACGAGGAATTAATTCTATCATGAAAAACATTTAAAAATAGTTGATGTGATCTTTTGACATGAAAATCTCATTAACTAATCGTAGTTATTTTATACATGTGTTTTATTTGCTTCAATGATTAATTTATATTTTTATATTTCCCGTAAAAAGCACATGTATGTAGAGAAATCGTGTTCGAATAATTTATATATTTCTATAACTTACAGCGATTCTTTGGTTGCGTTCGTCAAGCAGGAGGATCTAATGATCATCCTGCAACACCGACATTTCTACAAATTTACAAAATTTTGCGTTCCTATTCTATTCTTTCTCCGCCAAAATATGGAAATTGCATGATAGAAAAAGAAGTAAAATCGCCATTGATCTCGCTCAACGAAATTAAGTCTTTGTACAAAAAACCCAAAGAAGAAACAAAATCATTATTTAATACTATAAAGTTAAAGTTAAATAATGCTATCAGAAATAACGATTGGGATATTCATGATGTGTTTGAACAGTTTGAACCAGAATATGATTATGCTACACCTGCAACTTTTGATTGCGTTATATATTATATTACTGGACGCGTTTGCCAGCAATTGTTAAAGTTCACAAAATGTCCTTCATGTAGACAAGCACTTACTACAAATTCCGAAGTATATGACAGAAGAGCGGAGTTAGGTGATATGTTTCTTGAATCTTTTGTTCATCCAAATGTAGGTTTTTACAATTTTGTAAAGAATTTGGAACATGTATTTATGAAACACTGCTCTCAGTTAAACGTAGCAGATGCTGTAATAAATGATGTTATTGAATCGGACATATTAACTTTCTCTTGCGAGACTCATAAAGTAGATGTAATTTCTTACATTATTCTTTATTACTTAGAAATAAGATTGTCACGATACTGTCGTGACATAAATAATAATAAAAAAGATAACCAGCATATAAAAAAAATATCAAAACATTGTATTAGATACATAAAAAATCATTTAAAAAATAAAAATGATTTATAATATTTATTTGCATTTATTTCTTTTATATTACATAAATACATTTTTTGTCATTATTATTAAAAATAAATGAATGAATGAATGAATGAAACAAATAATTATACACTAATATCACACAACAATACTATTTTATTATTTTATATATTTCTTTATTACTTTATAATTTTATCTTTTTCAACAAAAAATCATAATAAAATAAAATCAAGTCTTTCTTTATTACTAAATAGAACTTTCTTTTATTCACTTTAAATATGTCTGCAATAACATATAACGACACCGTCCTTAAAAGTTACGGAATCGGTCCGCGGGCCCGCCTGTTTACTTCGCTTCGGTCGGCTTTGTTGGCTCGGTCCGCTCGGTCGTACGGGCGGTACCGGCCAACTCGATCGTGGAGCCATCTACAACTTTTTAGTCATTAAGTGGACAGGCAAAATCGCGAGTCGGAGAGGGCTGATTGAGCCCAATACCTAGCGAGAAATGACCCATCGAATCGACCGCGACGTCTAATTGACGTCGAAAACGTACATCGAAAAGTAATTGAAATATTCATCGATTTCGATTGATTTATGGCACATCTTTCGATGACTTCGACTCAGAATAAATCGATTTCGATTCGATATTGATTATTTCCTCACTGCAGATATGGGCCGATTCACCGTCTGCGATTAACATGATCCTCCAATTAAACTTTTCAGCTTTTTTTAAGGGGGGAGATCCATAGACTTGCAAGTTGCGAGGAGAAGACGGATGAATTGATGAGGGGGATTATTTAAAAATGGGAGAATATTTCTTGGAGATTGAGGAAAAGTTTCTCAATGTATTTGACTAAATAAGAGGCTTTACTACAGTACAATCCGCAATTAAATATTACATGATTAATATTTTGCATTGGATTGCCGCAAAAGCAGCGTTCGGCTGATGACAAAGAACGAGATGTCTGTTGTAGCGTGGACATAAAGTAAAGCATACATAGAAAAACGTAAGACGTAAGAGACTGTAAAATATATAGCCTTTCGCGACTTACGTGTTCTCTACTTTATTCTAGTCTATTAACAGCCTTCCGAAGTTCCGATCACAGACTTATATCCAATTGCAGCACTGCTGTTTGGCGTCGTCAGTGCTCAACGAAATATTCAAGTCGTGGCTCGGTTGCCGGGTTGTTTGCGCACGCGCAGAAAATGGCGGCTCATACATATAACGCAAGTAATAAAAAGCTGTTTAGCAAAGAAAACTACTTTGCAATTGTCGTAAAAGTTGTGAATATGATTGGTGTATGCTTTTAATTTTGGCCAAAACTAAGAGTAATACACCAATCAAATTCACGAATTTTACAACTGCAGTTGCAAAGCAGTTTTGTGCTAAATACAATTATAATTAGTATAATGCCTGTATATAGATGCCTACATATAAAAAATTTTTTACTTTCTGTCTTTAATATTTATTTTTAATTATTTAATTTTTTTATTTAATTTAATTATGTTTAAAAAGTAATGGCAGGTTTGTCTAAAATTCTTAGATAGGTGAGCAACAGAAAGAGAGTTCCTTTGAAGTTAATTCTGTCTTTATTATGTGTAGTTATCTTTACAAAAAAAGAAAATATGTTGACGTGAAAGAAATTGAGAGTAACTAAAAAGTTTTTACATTAGTTGAAATAAAAGCAAACCAAATCAGTAATCTGTCCTGAAGATAGAATAGAAAATAAATGAACTGAAATAAAAAACCAGATCTTACAGGACGGAATTAAGATGTCTGGATTACTGATTGAAAATGTGAGTCCGAATGTTTACTGAAACGTAATACCGATTATGAAAAAAAAAGAAAGTAAAATAAAAAGAGAGGAGGGCCTCTGCATTAATGTCTATAAGATCGGTTCTTGGGCTAGAATTTCAAGCCAGAGCCATAAAAATGAAAGTAATTCTCAGATCTCAAGACGAATATAAACTCTAGCAGAGACCTTTGTACTTTTTTGACTAATGTCTGTCTTCAAATATGACGTCCCAATGAGAATCTCTTAAGGACGTTCTCTCATCTTTATACTAGAGAAAATCGATTTTCTTAGGATTTTTTTGAAACTGTGAATATACGTTAATTTAGGTGTGCTTTATGCGTGGTATAAATTTCAGTACCTCTTCCGGTATAAAAAATAAAGATACTAAGCCTCAAAGTTAAAAAAAAAATTTTTTAATTTAATTTTTTTTAGTTTTGGCATTTTTTCCTTATAAAACTCGACGAGAGGAGCAACTTTGGTCCTCTTGGCCAACCTCGTATCTCTTACCGTTTGGCCTGGAAAACCTTTTCATTAGTAAAAGTTGAAACTTTGAGACTCAGTATCTTTATTTTTTATACCGGAAGAGGTACTGAAATTTATACCACGCATAAAGCACACCTAAATTAACGTATATTCACAGTTTCAAAAAAATCCTAAGAAAATCGATTTTCTCTTGTATAAAGATGAGAGAACGTCCTTAAGGGCTCCGCTCGATGGACCGGACTCCTCGCCTCGATCCTCCCTCTCGGACGCTAGTTGCCGCAGCTCTCCCTTTCCTGACGGTGAGCTCCTGGTGTTCCGACTCTCGCTCGGTTAGTCTCCAGAACACGTGCCGCAACGATCAATCCGTCAAGAAAGAGGTAACGAACTCGACACGTTCGAAGAAACGCAAGCAAGTGCGGCCATGACACCTAACGAGTGAGGAAGGAAGCGGGGGCTCTTTGAAAGTGGCGGCTCGCGCGTCGCGCCATCTAATGTGAAACGATCGGGCGATGTAAAACGCGAAAAGAATTCAAGCGCAATATCCGAACAAATTATTTAACTTTTAATAAGTCCAATTATTAATATTTATTTTTATAATTAAACTTATTTTTTATTTTGATAAATGTAAATACAAATATCTTATTGTATTAATATTTAATATTAATAATTTAATTAGTTGCTTAATTTAACTTCTTGTTTAATAAATGAGCGGATGTAGTACTGAAAATGTACCTATTATATAATATTTTAATTTTCAAAATTGTCAAATTACAAACAGGAATTTTGTTGTGACTTTTACAGTTATGAAAGTAACTATTTAATGAAAATGGAAGCCTAAAAAGATTAATATTGTAACGCAATTATAATTCTCAAATCATAAAATATTTACATTATCTATGTCTGCCAATACAATATAATTTTTTATTTGTATTGCATTCTATATAATGGCAATGTTATTAGGCAAATCAAAATAGCTTCAAATCGATATCGAAATGATAAAATATCGATGTCTTAACAGAAAATACATAATTCGCCTGTTTACAGTCTGGCGCGAGAAATGTATGTCACAAATAATCTCTTCTTTTAAAAAATCTCATATAGCACAAACATTGAAATAAGCGAGCATTATTTTGATATAATGTAATATCGATAATTTCGACGTCAATTAGACGTCGATTCAATGGGTCAAAGCCTAAGTCAAATTTTTTAAATAAAAACTTATTCTTAATTCTCGAGGGTCATTTATGATTTTATTCTTTAACAAAAATTTTATTTTTTTAATACACAGGGTGTTAGATATAAAAGTATACAGCCGAATAGGGCAGGTAGATTAAGTCAAACTAAAAAGAAAAGTCTAATACCATTTTGCAAAATTCGCAATAGTTAACGAGCTATTAAATAAAACGTCTGAGCGAATGAGCGCACAAAGAGCGATAGAAGCGGGTCTCGGCTGGCACGGTGCCCGGCGCGTGGCGAGCGGTGGGAGTCGAGCGGCGAGCGGGGCGCGGCGCGGCGCGGCGAACGGCGAGCGACAGATGTTATACACTGCGGCGAAAAAGTATTAGAGCTAAACTTACGATAATTCCTTCGCGTAAACGGGATTTTCCTTCGCGTAAACGGGATTTTGTAGTAACTTACGATAATTTACTCCGCGTAAACGAGTGAATTATCGTAAGTTACTACAGAAGTAACGCTCGCGTAAACGTAGTAACAGGTAGCACACGTATTGCATAGGCATTGCCGTAGCATCTTACGCCTTAGATAATATTAATTAGTTTAGCTCAAATTATGTGTAATAAAAACATTTAATTTTAATAAATTTAATTATTTTGCATGTCAAAGTTTACGAGGTTTACAAAGCTTTACATTAACTTTTGTTTATGTTAATAATATGTGAATAACGTACTTTAATGGTGCGTGTCCACCTGCGAGTAAACCTCTCGAGAGTAGCTCTTGAGATTGATTCTCGCAAATGGACATATTCCTGGAGAGTACCTAACGGAGAATGAATCGCAGCTCTCGGCGAGCGAACTTTTCAAGACCTACTCGCAAATCGACACGACGTTATTTTACTCTCGGAGATCAGCTGGCCAAGCTCGAACGCTGTTCGTATTTTGAGAGCTACATGTTGAGAGTAAAAACCAAGATGGCAAAAGTTTGTTCCTTTGATGACATAAAGGAATTTATTGAACAATGCGGAAATCATGAACTATTGTGGAATACGATACTTTATAACTACTGTGACAAAAATAAAAAAATTTTTAAATTTTTATGTTCTGCGAATAAAGTGCGAAAAATTCATAATTTAAAGAATTAGGTAAAAATATTTTTAATACATTCTTTAATTACTTGGTCAATAATTAGTTACACTTTAGTTTTACATACTTTGCACGTTTTAGTTACAGTGCTGAAATTAAATACATTTTTACATCGCGAATTAAGTACATCCGCGAATGTATTTAATTTCAGCACTGTAACTAAAACGTGCAAACTATGTAAAACTAAAGTGTAACTAATTATTGACCAAGTAATTAGAAAATAATTTAAAAATATTTTTACCTAATTCTTTAAATTATGAATTTTTTTGCATTTTATTCGCAGAACATAAAATCTCAAAAATTTTTTTATTTCTGTCACAGTAGTATTCTACAATAGTTCATGATTTCCGCATTATTCAATAAGTTAGTTTGTGTCATCAAAGGAACAAACTTTTGCCATCTCGGTTTTTACTCTCAACATGTAGCTCTCAAAATACGAACAGCGTTCGAGCTTGGCCAGCTGATCTCCGAGAGTAAAATAACGTCGTGTCGATTTGCGAGTAGGTCTTGAAAAGTTCGCTCGCCGAGAGCTGCGATTCATTCTCCGTTAGGTACTCTCCAGGAATATGTCCATTTTCGAGAATCAATCTCGAAAGCTATTCTCGAGAGTTTTGCTCGCAGGTAGACACGCACCATTAAAGTACGTTATTCACATATTATTAACATAAACAAAAGTTAAAGTAAAGCTTTGTAAACCTCGTAAACTTTGACATGCAAAATAATTAAATTTATTAAAATTAAATGTTTTTATTACACATAATTTAAGCTAATTAATATTATCTAAGGCGTAAGATGCTACGGCAATGCCTATGCAATACGTGTGCTACCTGTTACTACGTTTACGCGAGCGTTACTTCTATAGTAACTTACGATAATTCACTCGTTTATTTTTTATTCGGCTGTATACTTTTATATCTAACACCCTGTATAATTTAATAAAGTTGTAAATAACATGTGATCTAATAGTAAAAAGCAACATATATATTCAAAAATTATTATTTCTTTACTTACCGACATCATGGTATTTTAAGAATTAATTAACAAACGGAATATGAGCGATAATTTTCCTTCCAAGAATCTTTTTTACTATCCAAAATACACAAAATTTGAAAATTTCAAAAGAATCGGAGAGTGCCGTTTTTTACATATTTACCTAAAGTTTTATTGAATTAGAAAATTAGTTATTAGTAGACATCGGATTGTTTATATGCAGATTGCCGGAAAAAAGCAATTAATAACTAAGATTATGTTAATAGCTATGCTAGAAACGTGGGTAGAACAAAAGGATTGGTGTAAAGTTAAAAGAACGTTATCAGATAAATATGTGTGAAAATGCCAACCAACGACAAAAGAAAAAAAGAAAGGAAGAGCAAGAGGAGGGATAATAACAGGCGTTAGGAGAGAAATGGCGGCAACCGGTACGGAAGAGAGGAGAGAGGAAGGAATTGTAGAAAGAATAGCAAGGACAAAGGAGGGAACGTGGAGGATTATAACGGTATATGTGAATAACGATATTGAAAAAAAGATAAAGTATATAAAGAATTATACAAACGATGGAGGATTAGGGGAGCAAGTAATAATAGGAGGCGATTTTAACGCAAAAACTGGAGAAGAAGAAGGATTAACAGAGATAATGGGGGAAAGGAGAAAATCGAAGGATAAAGAAATTAACACGCAAGGAAGGAAGCTGCTGAAGTTCATAGAGAAAGAAGGATTAGGAATACTGAACGGAACAAAAGGAGACACTGACGGAGAGTTCACATT
This sequence comes from Temnothorax ravouxi, assembly GCA_030770255.1. NCBI lineage: Eukaryota > Metazoa > Arthropoda > Insecta > Hymenoptera > Formicidae > Temnothorax > Temnothorax ravouxi. The sequence goes on from JASTWP010000489.1 coordinate 114,846, forward strand.
TACAGGAGGGAGGGGAGAGTCGGTAATAGACTACGTAATTGGAAACCAAGAAATTTGGGAGAAAGCAGAGGAAATAAAGATTGGAGAGGCTATAGACTCGGATCATCAGCCCATAACAATAAGAGTAAAAAGAACAAGTAAGAGAGAAAAAGAGGAGAAAAGAGTCAGAAGAATAATGAATTGGTCGAAGGAAGGAAAGGAAAGTTACAAAGAAAGAATGAAAAAGGAAAAGATAGAAGGTACGAGCATAGAGGAAATAATGAAAGAAATAAAGAAAGCGGTAAAGCGGGCCGCAGAATGGAAAGAAATAAGAGAAGACCAGAGAGCAAAGAAAGAAAACGGATAATGGGATAGGGAATGTGCAAAGCTAAGGAGAGAAGCGCGTGAGAATCTGGTAAAATGGAAAAAAGGAGAGGTAAATAAAAAGAAGTACATAGTGAAGAAAAAAGAATATGAGGAAAAAATAAAAGAGAAGAAAGAATCCGAAAAGGAAAGAATAATGAAAAAAGCGAGAGAAGCAACCAATGAGAAAGAAGTATGGAGATTTATAAACAGAGAAAGAAAAAGCAGAAAAGAAGTATGCGAAAAATAACGGAGACGCAGTGGAACAAGCACTTCATGGAGTCACTAGAGGGAGTTACAGTAAAACCGCGTAAAAAAAACAGGAAAAGAGAGAAAAGAATAGGGAGCAAAGAGGGGCAGGAGGGAGTAAGGAGAAAGGAAGTAAAAGAAGTAATCAAAGATATGAGAGAGAAGAAAGATGCAGGCACAGATGGACTGCCAAATGAGGTATGGATTTATGAAAGCGAGAGATTGAAGGAAAAAATATAGGAGATATGCGATACAGCATGGAGGACAGGAGAAATAGCAGAAGATTAGAAAGAAGAAATAATAGTACCGATAGTAAAAAAAGGAGAAGGAAAAGAAGCGCAGGATTACAGAGGGGTGACATTAATGAACACAAGTTATAAAATATATGCAGCAATATTAGCTAAGAGGCTATACTACCAGAAACACAGACAGAATTTAGAAAAAAAAGAAACAATGGAAAATATATATGCACTAAACTACGTGATTGGAAGAGCTATAAGCAAGAAAAAAGGGAAGCTAGTAGCAGCATTTATAGACCTGAAAGCAGCATTCGACTCCGTGGACAGAGAAAAAATATGGGAAGTAATGAAAAGGGAAGGAATCAGTAAACAGCTGAGAGCAAGGATAGAAGACCTATACGAAAAGACAAGATGCATAGTGAGGGTAAAGGGAGAATAAAAACCATGCTTCTGGACGGTAAAAGGAGTTAGACAAGGATGCCTGCTGAGCACTATGTTCTTCATACTTCTGCTGGCGGATATAAAGGAAACAATGAGGAAGGGAAGAGGTGAAGGAATTCTGCTACCTAAGGTACACATTCCAAAAGAACGGAGGAGAGGAGGCGCATATAGGCGAAAGAGTAAGGAAAGCCGCGGTAGCAATGAGACAGGTCTGAGGAATAAGAAAAAGAATTTTCGGAGGGAATTGGGTAAAAAGGATAAATCTATTCGACTCATTGGTAGCAAGCATAGCCTTGTATGGAGCAGAGATATGAAGATGGAAAGAGAAAAAATAGAAAGAATGCATGAAAGATACATAGGGTGGACAATGGGCCTAGACTGGAGCACGCTCGGATATATGCTGAGGAAGGAAACTAACAATAAGAGAGACAAGATGAGAATAAGTGCTGGTAAAAGGGCAATGAAGTATGAACAAAAATTGGAGAGAGGAGAAGGAAACGAGATTGCAAGAGAGTGCTGGAAGGAAATAAGAGAGAAGGTCAGGAAGGAAAAATCAAATAAGGAAGAGGAAAGAAGAAGTTTCTACGAGCAAAGAAGATATGCAGTCGAGAAGATAAAAAAAAAGAGGGGAGGGATAAAGCAGCATTAAAGATTTAACAATTAGAGACAAAGACATTCAGATTCAAAAAAGAGACGAAAGAATAAGAAAGTCAAGATACAACAAATGGTACAAGGAGGTAGCAGGAAACAGGAGGCCGGAATACCTAGAGAGAAAAGGGAAAGAAAAGTCTATGATTAGGATAGCGAGATTCAGATTAGAAAATGAGATGAGAAGTGGAAGATACAAGGAGCCAATGAAAAAAACATGCTGCAGAATATGTGGCGCGGAGGAAGAGTAATGGGAGCATGTTTTAGAATGGTGCACAAGAAAAGAAGAAGAGGAAGAATTGGAAGAAATTAGCGAAAGAATTAAAAGAATACTAGGCAGCAAGGGTGAAGGAAAGAAATGGATGGCGGACTTGGAGAAGAGAAGAATGCAAGCGAGCACAGTAATGGCTAAACAAAAGGAATAAATAAATAATACTGGAAGCAAGGAGAAAAGAAGGAAGCAGAATGAAGGTGAAGATAGATGAAGACAAATCGGTGAAGAAAAGGATCAAAGAAGGAAATGAGAAGGAAAAGAGAAAAGAAAAGAGAGAGGAGAAAAATGGGAGGACAAGGAGGACGAGATTGCGGAGAGGATGGAGGAAAAATTACTAATGAATCGGACGAGGACGAAGCGGACCAGGGAGAAAAGTCGGAGGGAAGGCACTGGAAAGGGTAGGGAGGGTAATAGTAGTATTGTAAGGTCACCCAAAGACCAGGTCTCGAATAGAATTAAAATGGGTTACGGTATATGTGTAAAGGGTTGGGTACGTCCCTGTAAAACGCCATGTAAAATGTATGTGATTAATGACTGAATGTACAAGTGTAAAGGTTTTTGGGAACGTTTTCCTGAAAAAAAAAACGCCTTTCCAATCCCGGAAGGGGAGAGAAATAAAGATTAATTGATTGAACTAAGATTACGTTATTTATAAAATGCGGTGACCCCTCATTTTATCTCAGCCCAAAACATCTCAGCAAAAATATCTCGTCTATAATATCTCAGTCCAAAATGTCTCAGTTCAAAAATATCTCAGTCCAAAATGTCTCAGTTCAATAATATCTCAGTCCAAAAATATCTCAGACAATAATGTATCGAACAAAAATATCTCGATAAATTATCCGTAGGACAATTGATTCGAGCGACAAGTGATCCTGCTAGAGGGCAAATATATATTGATTAATAATTAAATCTGATTTTTATACGCATTTGTCGTTCGGATCATTCGTTTTCGGGTTTTTTTTTTCTTTCCACGTATATACTTTAGGAGCACACTATGTGTCTAGTTTTACAATAGTGAAGCCCCCCGCAGGGGGGCGGAACCTACTGCCTCCACGCATATACTTTTCACGCGAGACAAGGTAATATATGGGTTTACAACTTTCTACGCGTGGAAAGCCCACGCATATACTTTGGAGGCACACTATGTGTCTAGTTTTACAATAGTGGAACCCCCCGCAAGGGGGCGGAACCTACTGCCTCACGCATATACTTTCCACGCGAGACAAAGTGCTATATGGGTTTACAACTTTCTACGCGTGGAAAGCCCACACATATACTTTGGGGGCACACTATGTGTCTAGTTTTACAATAGTGAAGCCTCCCGCAAGGGGGCGGAACCTACTGCCTCCACGCATATACTTTCCACGCGAGACAAGGTGCTATATGGGTTTACAACTTTCTACGCGTGGAAAACCCACGCATATACTTTGGGGGCACACTATGTGTCTAGTTTAACAATAGTGGAGCTCCCCGCAGGGGGGCGGAACCTACTGCCTCCACGCATATCAAGAGACACGGTAGTGTCTCGCGCCAAGTACACGCGAAGCGAGACCGCACCGTGACTCTTTTACGCGAACGCACGAGTTGCGAGTACCCGAGATGTTGAGATCTCATATAACGAGTGAACGGATCAAGTTTTAAGTAGGCTTGATCAATAGCTTGGGTCGATTTGGGGGGGGCGGTTTCTCTTATAATATTCCGCTACGTGCCCTACGAGCGGAGATATTGCGACGCAAAGTCCAAATGTGAAAATTTTTAATTAAGATACTACGTAAGATACGTCGACCGTCTCTCATCTCTCATGTCATTGGCTGCAGTCGCGTTACTTTCACTTTTTCAACACCAGGGGCGGTGCTAGTATCGCCAGTTTCGATATGCACATATGTTTACGTGTGTGTACTGCGCGAGTGCAGATAGTGCGTTTAGCGCGCTGTCAGTCAGTTCATATATATCACGTGATCAGAGAAAATGTCCGTTTCACAGTCTTTTTCGACACTGGCGGCGCAGGTATCGCCAGTTTCGATATCGCGCGCGTATTTCGAACGATCTAGTAGGTAAATTATTAAAGGTCGATAGACTTATCGGTCAGAAGGAAGATTTCTATTTAGCTAAATTAAGTATATATATAATATATATTGATTCTTATGAATCAAGCTTGAATTCGATGTTTAGGTATCCCAGGTTGCCGATGACGGGATCCAGATAATGCGCTTCATAGTTTTCGGTGTCCAGGTGTAATCGTACGTTGAATGCGATGTCTAGGTGTCCCAGGTTGCCGATGACGATGTCTAGATAGTGAGCTCCGTAGTTTTCAGTGTCCAGGTGTAATAATACGTTGAATGCGATGTCTAGGTGTCCCAGGTTGCCGATGACGATGTCTAGATAGTGAGCTCCGTAGTTTTCAGTGTCTACGTGTATTAATACCTTGAATTCGATGTCCACGTGTCCCAGGTTGCCGATGACGGAATCCACATAGTGCGCTCCGTAGTATTCGGTGTCTACGTGTATTAATACCTTGAAATTGATGTCTAGGTGTCCCAGATTGCTGATGACGAGGTCCAGATAACGCGCTCCGTAGTTTTTGGTGTCTAGGTGTAATAATACCTCGAATTCGATGTCTACGTGTTCCAGGTTGCCGATGACGAGGTCCACATAGTGCGCTTCGTAGTTTTTGGTGACTAGGTGTATTAATAACTTTAAATCCGAATGTAGGACACGTAGATATTGAATTTGAGGTATTAATACACGTAGACACCGAAAACTACGGAGCGCACTATGTGGATCTCGTCATCGGCAACGTGGGACACCTAGACATCGAATTCAACGTATTATTACACCTGGACACCGAAAACTATGGAGCGCACTATTTGTAACCCGTTATCGGCAACCTGGGATACCTAGACATCGAATTCAAGCTTAATTCATAAGAATTGACTTAAAAATTCCCTAGCGGCAGAACTAAAATTATGTCATGACATAATAAAAATTCGTTGAATTAAAATTATGTCTAGACATAATAAAAACTGGACAAATTAAAATTATGTCTAGACATAATAAAAATTGGATGAATTAAAATTATGTCTTGACATAATAAAAATTAGATGCATTAAAATTATGTCTGACATAAAAATAATTCCGCATTTTTATTATGTGTATACACATAATTTTAATTCATACAATTTTTATTATGTGTACACATAATTTGTTTTTGAATGTTATTGAAAATTATTGAAAATTGATATGCGCGACAAAAGCTCTTGTATATCATTAATTATGTTATTATTTATTATATGTATTTCTATCCATATATTTTCAGTATTATTATTGTTACATTAGAAAAATTATTAGCATTTAGGATGCGAATCTTTTTCCGTTAGTTTGTAAGTTTCATGATTAAAAAGATCATGTCGTATTATTAACATTATCTCAATTGCGCGAATCTTAAATATGTTTTGTAAAAATTATGCATATTATTCCTATGCAAGGATACTTGTTTAATTATTTCTTCCTATTGCATTTAAGTATAGAAAAATATACGTTTTTATGTGTTTGCACTTTATATTTAATGAGCAGGCAATTAAATATATATGATTCAATTTGCACTACGTTTACATGACACCGTGTTAATCGGGTTTTATAACATCGGTAGTTGTCAGGAAGACCAATCGTAATCATTCTTCAGAAGAATGGAATAGTTGTGATTGATTGGCCTAAGAACTACCGATGTTATGAAACCCGATCAACAGTGCCATGTAAACGTAGTCTATGTCTCTTTATAGACTGACATAGTTATATACTTTTAAATCTTTTTCTTTTCTAAAATTCAATCAATTGAATAGCAAAAACTACGTTATCATATTATATATTTTTGGTACGTAGTGTGCAAATGTATTTTGAAATGAAGATTATATATTTTCTACTGAATTATTTACACACACGTGCGGTTTCAGAGAATCATTTTTCACCAACTCAAATATGTTCCTACTCAACTGTCAAAATATGGAAGATAATTTTATCTAGTTGTGACATTCGCTTGAATTCCCGAAATAATTTTCAAGGATGTGAGTACAAATATATGTATATATCGTACTATTTAATATTTATAATTAATAGAAAATTATAAACGATGCGTTATGTATGAGAAATTTGACAGAATTGTTTTTATCAAATAGAATTAATTTGCGGTTAGTTGAAGAAAATAAAAGACTAAACAAATCAGGTAAGTTTCAGACACGTGTTACAGATATGTCCATCTGTAATTATCAAAAACATCAATACCTGTAGATATCGGTACATATACAATTGCGAACAACATTCAGTAAGACACGCGAATAAAAATAAATAAAAAATTTTACAGTTAACGACTTATTAACATTAATCATGCTATATTGCGATTGTTGTGCCGGTACCGGGAGTTGCTCTCTGGGTCGGCACAGGATTCAAGAATCTCGGGTCGGAGAAGAAACACTCGTCGCGATGTATAACATAAACAACCAAATATATTTCTCTTTATCTTTTAATACAGCTTCTTTTATTTTATTAACGACCCGCGTGAAGTTGCGATCTTAGATATACGCGACGCACGTTATTATTTGATGGTTGACTAACGACTGCCCGCCGCTCGTCGAAAAGGCGGGCTCTTTATCCGCTCGGTGTTGCTGACTTCGTTGTCAGCGTTTTTGGCACCGTGATGTCCGGGATGACCATATTTGGTCATTCCCGAAACTTAGGCAGGTCTTCGCGTCAGCGGTCTTCGTCGCTAAGGTCAAATTACTGATAGGAGGCAACTCGGAGTTGCTAAGTGCAATACTTAATCTATAAATCGTTGTGCGCTCACAACACGATTGTGTTTTATGTTGAAATTGAAAAATATATACAAGGTGTACAACTAAAAGGGTTACAGATTATTATTTTTAAAAAACTAAGCAAAATATTAAATTGTTGTTTTCTTTAGAAATAATAATCCGTAACACTTTCAGCTTCATACCTTGTATATACTGTTTATAAGATTATAAGATATATTGTTTATAAGATTAAGATGCGTAACACACTACAAAAAGGCGTGATATCCGTACAAAAATACCTTTTTAAAAAATGGTAAAAAAAGGCGCCAAGTACACGCATAGTAGTGTATATGTATTATGTTGTTACCCTGTTATGTTGTTACCTCAAAAAAAACAAAGTGGTCGTATTATACCTCCAAATAGCTTTACCCTGTACATACTGTTTATAAAATGCGTAATACTACAAAAAGCCGTGATATCCGTACAAAATTAGCTTTTTAAAAAAAAAGGTAAAAAAAGGCGCCAAGTACACACATAGTAGTGAAAATGTTGTTACCTCGAAAAAAGAGAAAGTGGTAGTATTATACCTCGAAAAAATATAAGTAACAAGTGGTAGACATAATCTTTATATCTTGAAAAATCTCGAAGAAATCTAAGCAGTAGTATCTTTATTTCCGAAAAATTATAACCCAAGTGATACACATCACAAAATTACGTTACCTTATCAAAAAGAAGAGTCGCGCTTCAAGTGATCTATTACAATTACAAAAAAGAAATTATATCTCTTTAAATTACAGCGCCAATTACAGAGAGAACGTATATATTGTTTCAAAAAATAATTGTTGCACTACTTTGAAAAATCTTTACATCGTGTCAATTAAAAAAGAATGTATGATAACAATTTTATAAGATTAAAAGATTTTATTTAAATTTTACAAGGGAATACAAGATATTTAAATACAAAGTTTACATGTGTATTTTTTAGTGGTCACAAAGAATTACAGAGGTAACAGTACAAAATAAAAATATTTTATTAAAATATTTAATCCAACGAGTGAATACAATTTGTATTTAAATACAAAGTTTATATATGTATTTTTCAATAAAATAAAAGATTTAATCACAAAGAATTACAGAGGTAACAGTACAAAATAAAAATATTTTATTAAAATACATAAATTTTTCTTGTAAAAATACTTGGCGCTGCTAGACCTCGTAATTTTAAATAAATAAGGACAACAATAAATAAAAATAATTCAGAGAAGAATGCGACGAGAGTAACAAAATGATTATCAGCGTGGTGTGTATGTGCGAGCGAGTGATATGGGTGTGCGTGACGACGGCGAATAATGCGGCTTATAATTAAGTATAGAATAAGTTTATTTATTTATTTAAAATTTCGAGGTCTAGCAGCGCCAAGTATTTTTACAAGAAAAATTTATGTATTTTAATAAAATATTTTTATTTTGTACTGTTACCTCTGTAATTCTTTGTGACCACTAAAAAATACACATGTAAACTTTGTATTTAAATATCTTGTATTCCCTTGTAAAATTTAAATAAAATCTTTTAATCTTATAAAATTGTTATCATACATTCATTTTTAATTGACACAATGTAAAGATTTTCCAAAGTAGTGCAACAATTATTTTTTGAAGCAATATATACGTTCTCTCTGTAATTGGCGCTGTAATTTAAAGAGAAATCATTTCTTTTTTGTAATTGTAATAGATCACTTGAAGCGCGACTCTTCTTTTTGATAAGGTAACGTAATTTTGTGATGTGTATCACTTGGGTTATAATTTTTCGGAAATAAAGATACTACTGCTTAGATTTCTTCGAGATTTTTCAAGATATAAAGATTATGTCTACCACTTGTTACTTATATTTTTTCGAGGTATAATACTACCACTTTCTCTTTTTTCGAGGTAATAACATATACACTACTATGCGTGTACTTGGCGCCTTTTTTTACCTTTTTTTTAAAAAAGGTAGTTTTGTACGGATACTTTCCACGCGAGACAAGGTGCTATATGGGTTTACAACTTTCTACGCGTGGAAAGCCCACGTATATACTTTGGGGGCACACTATGTGTCTAGTTTAATAATAGTAGACTGAGATATTTTTGAACTGAGACATTTTAGACTAAGATATTATTGAACTGATACATTTTGGACTGAGATATTTTTGAACTGAGACATTTTGAACTGAAATATTTTTCCCGAGATTTTTTTGTATGAGATCATTTAGGAGAGACATTTTGATTGGGAACCTTATAATGCCTTATACATTTTTATACTGCAACTTATGTTAAATATAAATATGTTGAACATTATAAATAACGTAATCTTAGTTATTAATTGCTCTTTTCCACCAATCTGCTTATAAAAAGTGCAATGTTTAATTATTAATTACAAAAAATTATTATTTACGTAAAAATTAATAATATTTAGGTAGAAGTAAATTACGTATTACTTAAAAAATTGGTAATTTGTCAGAGAAAATTGTCGTCTAGTTACTAGTGAAAATTAGCATCTAAGCAAAAATAAATTAATTTCTTTTTGCCACTGGTAATTAGCAGAAATAAATTGTTTATTATTAAGATAATTAATAACCAATTAATACATTTCTGCACCCCCCTGCACCCCCCCCCCCCATTGTGTGAGTAAACCTAGGATGCGTAAACCATAAATTTACCAACGGTAATTATGCAGTAATAGGGACCACCCTCCGATGGCCTTGACCTTGACATATGTTGTCAAGGGCACCCTCCTGAGTAACCTTCGAAAGGTTTTAGCCGTCGCTCGTTATTCGTTAAAAAGTTATTAACAAAAAAGTTTGGAAAATATAGCAGTTATTTTGAGTACTAATACACATAAATAATTGATATTTATAGTCCAAGAGCTCGGAGCCAAAAAAATCTCTGAAATGACAAAAGCTACCCAGCAAACACAGAATACACCTTTGATAGCAAATTGTCGCCAAGATGGCATCAAATTCCGAATTCCGAAGCTTTCAAAAAACTGTCAATGAAATATAAAACCTTTCAAAAAAAACATTTTAGACATGTTTCAGATATGTTTCAGAAAGCTAAAATGTCCGCCAAGCTAAGATTTCAGAAATGTTTTTAAAATCTCAGAAATATTTCTGAAATAATTCTGAAATGCTTCAGAAATATTTTTGAAATGCTTAAGAAATATCTCTGAAATGCTTAAAAAATTTTACAAAATTTTATTCCAAAGAATCAAATTTATTATCGGAATAATCTATATCATTGCTGTATTCTTCTTCATTATAAATACAATGTTCCGATGTTTCGGATTGAGAATCTAAAAAATAAATTTAAATTCAATATATTATCAAAAATAATAGACTTTTATAACTATAAATTGTACACCTGTATCTTCCAACGGTGGTTGAATTACGACGTTATTAAGGTAGCTCGAGCGTTGTCGTGAGTCAAAATAGAGCACTCGATAAAAGATTTTTATTAATGTATTAATAAATGTATATTTGGTATCACCTTGTTCCGTGCAACTTCTAGTCTCCAGAAATGTATAATAACACTATGTAATTAATCCCAGATACAGGTATTTAATTAAAAACAAAGTGTCATACATAAAGGTACCAACTTTACATTTGTCAAAACGACTGTAACAAAAATCTAAATAATTGGGTGCAATATAGTCATAAGTTTCTCAAACACCAATTCGACTACCGAGTGGTAATATTTATCGCAATAACGTGTTAATAATAGTTACAAACGCGTAGAACATATATGAATTTACGCAGGCTGAAACACGCGTTTGTAACTATTATTAACAGGTTATATTGCAATAAATATTACCACATTCCTCGGTAATCGAATTGGTACGACGCCCTTCACGGAATGAGGGAAGTTCCAGGTTCAAATCCTGGCTGAGGTAATATTTTTCGCAATAAATTCTTTATAGTTTTTTAAAAATAATTAAATCGCGGCAATTTAATTCCGGAGAGAGAAGGGTATTAATGTTCCAACGATAGCTGTGTTTCAAGTCCGACAAATAATCGGCTCGCAGTTTATTAAGTTGGAATAAATGTATATTATATACATTGTAATTCGTTACTTCTGTAACTATTAATTTCTTTACTTGCGCACCACGTACCGCGCCTGACTCGTATAGCTGTTTATTAACTTGACTTTTCAAAAAATTTCTAATAGTCATCAGGACCTTATTGTGCTTAATCTGTATAATCGTAATCGCATACATGTATATATCCAGTAAAGAATCATTAATATGTCATTATTACAACGATATTCCAGAACTTATAACGTTGTCAAATATACAGGATGGGCCAAAAGTATAAGTACAGTAAAATACTTCATAAACAATGTATTTTAGAAAAAAATGTTTTAGACAAAAGTTGTAAGGTTTAAAAAGATCTATTTACTGACCTTATCAGTTTGATCTTAGGTAACATCCTTAAGGTCAAGTTAGGGTCACTTTGAATTTTTTGAATTGGACTCAATTTTTTGAAGGTAATTGATTAAAATGGGACAGCCTACACACGCACGCACGCACGCACGCACACACACACACACACACACATTATATACAGAGTGCCCCATTTTAATCAATCACCTCCAAAAACTTTTTTATTTATAATTCTAGAAAGAAATGGTTCAGACGAAAGTTGTTTGGTTTAAAGAGACATTTGATTCCAATGTGAGTCGTGTCATACATGTCGTTATTTTCCAGAAATTTTAAAGGAGACTAATTTCTTAAATGGAACTTGATTTTTTCCTTGAGATAAAAGTTGTAGATCTCGTCAAGACGTTTTTAAAACACTTTAATACAGCTCTCTTTCGTTAACAATTTTCTGAGATATTTTAAATTTTGTCATATTTTTAATATAAAATATGACATATTTCATAAAGTATTAATTCACTTTTCGATGACTTTACACATTGATACTTTTATACGTGGAATAATAAAAAAAAACTGATTGTTATAAAAAAAGAACAGAAAAGATTATTTTTTAAAATTCGATTGCATTTTGTAAACGTATTCAATTGTGCAAAATTGCAATTAAAAATTAATTTTATTGTTCGCTTTCTTTCATTATTTTATGTACAAAAGTGTCAAGGTAAAGTAATGAAAAAGTGAATATGTTCAGAATGTAGCATAAATTCTTGTTAATAGAGATGGCATGCAGAGCTTTCGTTGGTAAAAAGGTTACTAAGTCGAATCAATAGGATCGTGAGTTGCATTACCGACCTCCCTTAAACTCACTACCTACACAACGGCGCTGTTAATCAGTAAATAGATCGTAACCATGGCACTGATGTTCATCTATACTTGGCGCTCTCAGCGACAGCTTCTCTACGCGCTATTCGTGTGTCTTCGTGTCTTCACTTTTGTTCGACAGCTCGATTAGTGAGCATGTAATATATCTCAGTATCGTATATCTCGAATATTCTGAAAGTGAAGGAAGGAAGAAAGGAAGGAAGTGCGTATCGTCTCCATCCGAGCTTTTCAGCTCTGGCATCTACCTTTATTCGAGACTCTCAGTCTCTGATTCGGTTTCCCGAATCGATGAATAATACGAACCGGTCGTTCGTTTGTCTAAGGAGATACGGAGATCGGTAAAAGAAATCAGCCATTGAGATTCCTTGTGGCCTCCATTATCGTTTCCTTCGAAACGTTTGTCATTTGTACACTCGAAGGTAAGAAACCTTAGCCTGTGTGTCTGATATTAAATATTGAAAGAATACTGTAATCAATTTCTTGATTACAGTAAATTCAGAGACGTCTCGCCGAGGCACTTCGGTGCAAGAATTAATATTCTCTGTTATGCGCATAACTCAAAAGGACGTAATAATCCTTTAACCGGAATAATTATCTATAGTCGAGAATGATTATTAAGACAATTGTCACGTGAGCAGATTATTCATTATTAAGTGAATTCGATAATATATTGTTTGCGTCTAATTTAATTTCTTCGAGCTCTGTTTTGCAACACATATCTTGTTGATTCGAGTATAATATTATTCTTAATTGCGTGTTTCCTTTTAACATTAGTTGTGTTTACTTTTCAGTATAAATATTATTAACTTTAACTTAAACTCTTAGTTCTGAGTGATTATTATTTTAATTGAAATAACTAAAACGAAATAGAAATTCTTCAGGATTTCAAATAATTTGCGAGAAATTTCCTTTATCTTTTGTGCATGCTCTGTTTATATTCTTCTTTGATAATTAAATACGTTTATATGTAATGTATATGAATTCAATGATGAGTTTATCCGTTTGATTGATTGTAATGCCCTTTCGACAATACTATTCCTACTGTTTGTTTACATTCCTATTTACATTTAACATCTTAATTCTGAATTCAGTTGTAGGGCTAACTTTACAATCATCACAGTGATTAATAATCAAAAAAGGAATCTTATCGTCATTGAATTCAAAGATGCTTATTTTAAATATTGTTCTCAATTACTTAATTGTCCATTTATGAAATTGTCATATTTATTCGAATATGTTTTGACTATTTGTTCTAATAATGATCAAATGCGTTCCATATTATAAATGAAACTCTGTCTGCTGTAATATAGCGCATATGTATATTTAATGAGTTTCTATTCGCATAATTATATCTTTTAATTATCATTATAACCTAATTAAACATTTGAAATTCGTACACACCTTGTTGATGTTCTGTTCCTTCATCTAATAAATAATAAAGTTTCGTTTGCTTTAATCGTACAGAATACTTTACGAGATATTTCATATTTTATATTAAAAAATATTATGACAAAATTTAAAGAATCACAAATAAAAAAGTTTTTAGGGATAATCAATTAAAATGGGACACCCTTGTTGGAGATACGAAGTGGCTCTACTCGAACTAACGAATCGCGATATTACCGACGCCTATCTATTCTATTTTCATGTTCGTGGATTCAGTTCAGTTCTCTTTATGGCGTCGCACGGTCAACCACGTGTATCAATTGTAATCGTACAGTAATTCGAATAAACTCGCATTATATCAAACCAACTCTGATTATCACTCGCCAACAGGTTATGGGCCCAGAGTACGTGAAACGCGAGTATTCGATTTAAAGTCGCGAGTGAAGAACTCGGCGAAAAAGTGGTTGCGGTGTACCGCGCGTCGCGTATGCGGGAAAACCGTTAGTGTGAGAACCAGTACGCGAAAATAGAGAAATCGCGAGATAAAGACTGAGACAATAAGAGACAGTAAAAGTGGTGTGAAAATGTCGGCGATTATGAAAATCGAGCCGTTAACTGCCGAAAATTACGATACGTGGAAAATGCAGATGGAGGCTATACTGGTGAAAAACGACGTATGGGCCTACGTGAACGGGACAAAAGTGAGGCCGTCGTCTGGGACAGATGCGATGGAATGGACAAATAAGGATGCGAAAGCAAAAGCCGATATCGTGTTGTCGATGAGTACGTCGGAGTTGAACGTGATCCGTTGTCTAGAAACGTCTAGAGAAGTATGGCTAAAAATCGAATCGACATTCCAGTCGAAGGGACCGGCGCGAAAAGCGATACTCTTGAAGAAAATCATTTTGTCACGATTGAAAGAGGGGGACAATGTGCGAACCCACCTAACGGAATTTTTCGAGGCAGTGGCAAAATTAAAAGAGATCGGTTTAGTAGTCAACGAAAAAGTGTTAACAATCTTGTTGTTATACAGTCTGCCAGAATCGTTTGGAAATTTTCGTTGCGCTATTGAGACACGAGATGAATTGCCAGATCCCGAGATATTGCGAGTGAAAATACTCGAAGAATACGAATCGCGAAAAGCGAGCGACAATACAGAGCAGAATGTTATGTACGCGAGAAGGTCAAGGTTTCGTCAGAACACGCGTGTGCCACATGATAGTCGTGAAGATTCGAGAAACAATAAAACCGAAAGCCAAGCTGGTGCGGGACAAGGAAAACCTAAATGTTTCCGTTGTGGTAAAATGGTGCTTGGACAGTGGATGCACTGCACACATGTGTACTGAAAAGACAAAATTCGAGAAAATCGAAAGTGTGCATAAGACATTGAATTTGGCGAACAGTGAGTCAACGAGTATAACGGGCGCGGGAAACGTGCGAATGGCCGTGAGCAATGGTAAACGGGAGACAAATGTAAACTTTGAAAAAGTATATTACGTGTCGGATTTACGTACAAACTTGTTATCAGTGTCAAAAATAACGAATCGCGGATATGAAGTACATTTTCGTGAAAAAGACGCGACCGTGACCGGTGAGCACGGAGAAATAATTTTTCGAGCAGATAGAATCGGAAATTTGTATTACGTGCAAAGGGGTAAAGACGCGATAAATGAAAACGATGCGGCGAGAAAAGGGGATAATGTGGCGATGTCCGTGAATCATACGAAGAGTGAGATCGATGAGTGGCATTACAAGTTGGGACATTTAAACGAACGAGACTTAAAAAGCATGGCGAAAAGCGGAGTAGTGCACGGATTGAAACTTAAAATCGATCAAACAATGTCGAAGTGCGAAGTGTGTATTCGCGAGAAACAAACTCGAGCTTTATTTCCGAGAAGTGAAGGCGGTCGTACAAAAAAACGTATTAGAAATAGTGTATTCAGATGTGTGTGAACCAATGAGAACTGCGTCACATTCTAGCGCAAAGTACTTTGTGACATTTATCGACGATAGGTCGCGTTGGTGCGAGGTTATCTTTGTGAAAAACAAAAGCGATGTTTTGAGTGCATTTAAAAAATACAAGGCCGCGGCAGAAACTTTAACAGGGAGAAAGATAAAAGCATTGCAGTCGGACAACGGGACAGAATACTGCAACAAGGAATTCGACCAATTCTTGGAGCAAAACGGTATCGCGAGGCGATTATCGACACCGCATACCCCCCAACAAAACGGCGTGGAGGAGAGAAAGAATCGGACGCTGGTTGAAATGGCTAGGTGCATGATGCGTCAAGCGGATGTTTCTCCAGTATTTTGGGCAGAGGCGGTAAATACCGCGTGCTATGTGAGAAATCGGTGCGTGACAAAATCACTGGATGGACAGGTACCGTATAAATTATGGAAGGGAAGAATACCTACGGTAATATATTTTCAAATCTTTGGTTCGAGAGTGTTCGTGTCGGACAAAAATCCCCAAAAAGGAAAATTTGACTCGAGATCGGAGGAGGGTATTTTCGTAGGATACTCAAACGAATCAAAAGCGTATCGCGTGTGGCTACCGAAATCGCGTAAAGTAATCGTGAGTCGCGACGTGAAATTCT
Source organism: Temnothorax ravouxi (assembly GCA_030770255.1). Classification (NCBI taxonomy): domain Eukaryota; kingdom Metazoa; phylum Arthropoda; class Insecta; order Hymenoptera; family Formicidae; genus Temnothorax; species Temnothorax ravouxi. The sequence goes on from JASTWP010000489.1 coordinate 131,098, forward strand.
TGAACGAGTCAGCTTTTGATCGTGAATACCAAGAGTTTCTTGAAGACGAGAAACCCGACCAAACCGAAACTAAGGGACACGAGCAGGAAGAAGAGCTGATCGAGGACAAAGCAGAGGAGCATCACGCCGAGGGACCTCAAGTTGTCATCAAGGAAAGGCATCACACAGAAGTACCTCGAGATCGAGATGTCATTGTTAGAGCGCCTAAACGAAGGGCAACGGAAGGCTCTACTCCTTTACCAACGAGGCTTCAACCACCGAAACGCGGAAGGGGAAGGCCGATGCTATTGCGTACCGGATCGGTCGGAAGGCCGAGAAAACTATATCATCAGGCCGCTAACAACAATGACGGAAACGATGGTGAGGATAGTGAGGATTCGGACGATGAGGGTCTACCTGATGAGACTCCAGACGACGATGACGCGTTTATGGAATGTAATTTAACAATAACACACGATCCTACAACGTGGCAAGAGGCGGAGCAAAGCGACGACGTCGAAGACTGGAGAACAGCCATGGAAGATGAATACCTTGCGCAGATACGCAACAACACTTGGGAAATTGTATCAAGACCACAAAAGCGAAAAGTGATTGGTAGTAGATTTGTTTTCTGTACCAAAGATAGTGGACTAGTCACAAAGAAGAAAGTACGTCTCGTAGCAAAGGGTTGCTCACAACGTGCAGGGGAGGATTTCCATGAAACTTATTCTCCCGTGGCAAGATCGACTTCAATTCGATTATTGGCGGCACTGTCGGCAGAGTTAGGGTTGCAAATCCATCAAATGGATGTGGTAACTGCCTACCTCAATGGTGAGTTGGAAGAGAACGTGTACATGGAGGTACCTGAGCAGTTATGCGAGGTACTGACGAAAATCATCGCTGGAAAACGCGTGGGTTCAAATGCGGAAATAATTCGGAAAGAAGATGTTATAAGAACTGCAAAACGCTGGCTACATGCATTGAACGCATATCAAGATAGTGTGTGCTTGTTGAAGAAAGCGCTTTATGGATTGCGACAATCAGGGCTGCAATGGTATCGTCGTCTTGTGTCAAGACTGAAGCAAATGGGTATGCAACCAACGGACCAAGACCCATGTATGTTTACGTCACGAAGGAAAAATTGCATGATGATAATTGCAATTTATGTCGACGATATTGTGATTGCAACCAACGACCCGAGCTGGATGAAGGAGGTGAAGCGGAATTTGGCGGAGTCATTTGAGATGAAAGACTTGGGACCAGTGAATAATTGCCTGGGAATCGAGTTTCAACAAGACGAGGCTGACTATAGTGTTATCTTAACACAGCGTCAATACACTGAAGCCATCTTGGAGCGTTTTGGCATGCAAGATTGCAAACCAGCGAGGACTCCGATTGATACAAATGTGCAACTGACAAAACCGTCACGAGCTAATGAGAAGATAATGAGACAATACCCTTTCCAACGCCTTATTGGAGCATTGATGTATCTTGCGGTATCTACGAGACCAGATATCGCGTACGCGGTTAATTTCCTGAGTCAATTCAATACGAATTATTCAACGGAGCACTGGCTGGCAGCCAAAAGAATCCTCAGATACCTGAGGGGCACCGAGAGTCATGGTCTGATGTACCAAAAATCAGATATATCATTGTACGGAGTAGTTGACGCAGACTGGGGTACCAATGCAGTTGACAGGCGATCATATTCGGGATACGCATTTATCCTAGCAGGAGCAGCAATATGTTGGGAAGCTCGAAAGCAACGAACTGTGGCGCTATCGAGTGTAGAGGCCGAGTATATGGCCATGTCGGAGGCTACCAAAGAAGCAATTTATCTTCAAGGTCTATTACGCGACACAACAGGACCATGCGACGGGACCATACTGTTCAACGACAACCAGGGAGCACAGCGTTTGGTATACAGCACTGGTGTGCATCATTCGAGAACCAAACATATCGACTTGCGACACCATTTCATTCGAGATCATTGTGCATCGGGCGCGATTGAGCTTCAGTATATGTCTACCAATGATATGCCGGCAGACATATTAACCAAGGGATTAACCGGACATAAACACATTCAGTGCCAGGATGGCTTGGGGATGATTGAGTTGCGCGAGTAACCTAGCTCGAGCCTACGACTTCGAGGGGAGGTGTTGGAGATACGAAGTGGCTCTACTCGAACTAACGAATCGCGATATTACCGACGCCTATCTATTCTATTTTCATGTTCGTGGATTCAGTTCAGTTCTCTTTATGGCGTCGCACGGTCAACCGTGTATCAATTGTAATCGTACAGTAATTCGAATAAACTCGCATTATATCAAACCAACTCTGATTATCACTCGCCAACAACCCTGTATATACAAAGTGTTAAAAAAAAACATTTAATATTTATATGGTAGATAGTACACACCATATTGAGTAAAAAAACTTTAGTAAACATAGGTCGAAAGCTCAAGCGTTTCTGAGATATATAAACATTTTTGTATATCATGACTGACTTACAAGGGGGCGGCAGTGTAATCTAGTGGTAAAGCGCCAGACTCGTAATCTGAGGAACCAGGTTCGAGTCCACTATAGCTATAAAGCATGGAATGTTTTTCCGATAGCTGCGCCCCTCCGTGCAAAATAAGCTCTTGTACGGAGAAAACTGGGCTCCGTTTTTCGGAAAGAGACGTTAAGCCGTTGGTCCAAAGGGTCAAAGTGAGAGGAGAAGGATAGTATTGGTAGTAGATTGCAAACCCTGCGGGGATATGCAATAAATTACGAATTTTACAGGACTGACTTACAAGGAAACATGCCGAACCCGAACTCTTCGATTTTGTGAGTATGTAGAGAGAGTATGTAGAGAGTATGTAGAGAGAGTGACTCATTACATGACTAATGGTAGGCTTCATTTGCCTTATTGCCCTTTAAAAATATGATTTTCAATTTAAAAGTCAAAAGCTTCCACTTTTTCACATATAACTTTACTATAAGAGATAGAGAAAAATGTTTTAAATAAAAGTTAAATGTTAAGTTAAGGTCTACAAAGTAATATAAACAAAAATAAAAAAAAATTTTGCAAAATGTTTTTCGTAATATAAAATTTATTTACATCTTTATTTACACCATTTTGTAGACTTTAACTTACCATTAAATTTTTGTCTATCTCTTATAGCTTAAGAGTTGTATGGGAAAAAATATAAGCGTCCTTTTGACTTTTAGGTTAAAAATCATACTTTTAAAGGACAATAGAGCAAATGAAGCATACCATTAGTCATATTGAGTAAAGCGAGGAATAATACGCAAACATAAGAAAACTGATTGGTCTACTTCCTTATGCACATGTGTTGTGACGTGGCAGTTTTGCTGCACCGTTGCAGCGCCCCGCCGCCGTCACAAGGCACGGTTTCGCGACCTTTTGATGCCCAAGGACGGTCCAACGAATCGGTGCGAGATCTCCAGGGGGCCTATTCTAATCGCGTTGCGTATTATTAATTTTTGTTTTATTTTGTATTATTTACGCGGCGCCTCACCGAGCCAAAAACAGGAGTCCCTGAGATTGGACCAAGGAGTAGCGGAGTGGACGACAAGGACGGAAGCGAAAAATTGGCGACGACCAGCGGATTTCGAGGACGCTTGCGGGCCGCAGAGCACAGGGAAGCGCTAGAGGATACGCGCGTGGCGCGTGACACAGCGACGGGCGGATCCGTGAAGGCAAAGCCTCGGGACGCCGGGGCAAAATCAACTCACCGGCCCTCCTCACCCTACTGACCGGACGCCGGGGTGGTTGGCCACCATATCCGGGCCGAAAGGAAGGAACACGGAGGCAATCACGTCCCGTCCGCTGCGCCGGGAGGAAACCCGAAAAATTTTGCTGCGCGAACGAAGGGCCGTCGAGCGCCCTGCGAAAAACCGTGATTAACGGCCCTGTGCGACGAAACACCGCGAGCCTGCGAGCTCACCTCTTATTAGTCCGCGCGATAGTTCGCGGGGCCGCGTACGCCCGGGGTGGGGTACGCTATCGAGTCCGCCATCGAGCGAGAATTTCGGGAGCATTCGTGGATCGTCCTCGGCAGCCTCGACACGCTTGCCTCAAGTCGCGATATTTTATGGTACTTCGCACTTCCGTCTCTCGTACTTTGGAGCTGGCCGAAATCCTCGTAGCCATACTCTTGACCCTTGGGACGACGGCAAGGACCCTCAGGAGGGAGACTGGCCTACGGTGAGGTTGCCTCGGTATTATATGATGTAAAGCCACGACACCGCTCCCCGGGTTGCGCTCTCGCTCGGGAATTCTCACGATAATTAGTGTGTTCGCCGATCAGGCGTAGTTAGTGATCGATAACGAGAGCGAAGGGCACCGGAATGGTCTCGTGGCAGTAGGATCGCGACCAAAATCATAGACTCCTGGAGATCGCGGTAGGCGCGTCGATAACGCCGTTCGACATCGCAAGTGCGTCGTTCCTCACGTCCTTCGCGTTCACGTCCGCGCGTCTCGTCGTGTGCCGTGTTCCGCCCGGTCGGAACTTAGATTCTACGAGTGATAGGGCTTACGTGAGAAATTCGGCGTCTCGGTTTAATTGCGTAGGATGTTACTCGCGTTGTCGTCCTACTCGTGTTCGGAGACTGCCCGCGCTCGATCCGTTGTGTGTAATTGGTTTTTGCTTTGTAATTTCGTTCACGTCGACAGACCATTTGCGTTGGAATGTTGCTTGCGTTAACCTTCGTATTACGTGCGTTAGATTAAGTCCGTACTTTCGCGTTAGTGATAATACTCCGCGTTTCCTCGCGATTACGCCGAATTTTATCTCGCGTCATTGCAGTGCGTTCGATCCTCATTTCATTGGGACGAGGCTTGCGCCGCAATTCTCATTCGCGTTAAATTAAGATAATTGGCGACAGAATTCTTGCGCGACTCGATGCGTGGCGTTCACGCGCTCCGAGCGTAACGCCCCATACCTTCGAGATCTTTCATGTGAGACCATATTTTCTATCTCACTCGGATTACTTCGCGTTTACTGTCGATGTTTTATATTAGCCATAAGTTGTTCTCATGTATTCCTCGGATCTAATCACCGCGCCTTCTGCGCGTTCAAGGTACGACACCGTAACGCTCCATTCATTTCTGGCGTCCGCGCTATCACCGCTTTTTTTTGTTTCGCTTTTGGACGCCCGCGTTATCGAGCGATAGATCTGTCAGATAGACTGAAGCCGAATTGGCCTTTACGGTTTTATTTTTGAGTGACTGCAGAATAAATGTTATTCTTAAATTGTTAATCGATTGAGTTCGTGGTATTAATTTTTTTTGCCGTCACACCGCCGAATATCGCGCTGCCCTACATCAACCCCGCCTGAGTATTAGGTCGAGCTAGCCAATTCCTCGCACATCCGCACGTGTCGTTTTGCGTCTCGTTTCGGTTTTCTTTCACGATTTCGCGGACGCGCATTTACGCGTCTGGCGCCCAACGGAAAAATTTGTTTCGCGAAGTGTCGGAGGTGCGAGGTAATCGTCGGAGAGGCCTGTCATCCCGCTCTCCTTAATCCTTTTGATCCGGCACACGCCCCGGAGCGGTCCGGGAGTGAAAAAGTCGTGACAGTGTATAGACTAATCAATTTTCTTATGCTTACGCAATATGCGTTGTGCAGAAGTGTGTGCTCCCCGCTTATAGGTCTATCCAGACAAATTTGCATTGCGCATAAACACAAGCATAAGAAAATTGTTCATGTACATGTGAATAAGAAAATAGATTAATCCATTTCTTTATGCATATGCTTATGCATCTATGCAAGTTTGTCTGGATTGACCTTTACTCTACATACCCACAGAATCGAAGAGTTCGGGTTCGGCGTGTTCCCTTGTAAGTCAGTCATAGTAGTAATATACAAAAAATGTTTATATCTCAGAAACAGTTGAACTTGCGACCTAAGTTACAACCTTTACAACCTAAGGTTTTTATACTCAGTATGATGTGTACTATCTACCATCTAAATAATAATAAGTTTATCTAAATAATAAATAGTCATTTATGTCTTCCAATACTCACATATATTCAATATACAATTTATCAACAATTTAGTGCTTTAAATGTTGTGTTTTGGTAAAGCATCGACTTTCTCGCGAAATAAAGTATTCTCTGCTTTAACAAAAAAACTTCAATTTATCAACAATTTACTGCTTTAAATGTTGTGTTTTGGTAAAGCAGCGACTTTCTCGCGAAATAAAATATTCTCTGCTTTAAAAAAATACTTCAATTTATCAACAATTTACTGCTTTAAATGTTGTTTTCGTAAAGCAGCGACTTTCTCGCGGAATAAAGTAATCTCTGCTTTAAAAAAAAAACACGTAATATTAGTCATTTATGCCTTCCAATACTGAAAATAGCTGCTATTTTTCCAAACTTTTTTTGCTCAGGAGAGTGACCTTTTTTTATAACGGGGAAAAAATCTACACGTATACCCCCTTCCCGGGGAAAGGGCGGTTATGTGGGACTTTAACCCACTAAAAACCCTCTCGAATGTTCCTCACGGCGCTTTTTGGGGAGGCCCCGAGAATCACAAGTATATCTTCCGTGAGCCTCCCCACCAGGAGGGTGACCTTGACAATATATGTCAAAGTCAAGGTCATTGGCAGGTGGGGTCTTTTTATGCATAATTACCAATTTCTGAACCGGTTTCCAAAAAGATCGGTAACAAAAAATAATACACATCATGGCAATCCCCGGAAAATTCTACCCCTACTTCATATATAATTCTTTGAGATTTGGTCCATTAACGAATGAATAGTTCGCGGTCAGACAGACAGACAGACAGACGGCGGACGTCAGGTACTTATGTATATAATACATATATATGGAGGGGTTAAAGCCATAGTGGTGTAAGTCACTTTTTTTAACCTATCGAGTTAAGTTCATAGATGCAGTCTACACATGCAGATCCATTATTTAAAAAGCCGTGTTACGGGTGAATTTCGTTTGTATCGAAAAATTGAAGCCTCTTTTCCGCGATGCCGATTGGTTCTCTTGCTGCGCTTACTTCATTTGCAGCTGTCATTGTAAATTTTGACAGTTGTGTGTATCAAGGGTTAATAGTGTAATAGTAATAGCATAATGTCAAATAAAGCTAAATGGCGCGCGCGAAACGCGCGCGTCTGTAACGTCTAGTCCACTTTTAAAAAAGGCGTGTTAACTGAGTGAATTGCGTTTGTATCGAAATTATTGTTGCCTCTTTCCGCGATGCCGATTGGTTCTCTTGCTGCGCTTACTTCATTTGCAACTGTCATTGTATATTTTGACAGTTGTGTGTATCAAGGGTTAATAGTGTAATAATAATAGCATAATGTTAAAACTAAAAAGCGCGCGCGAAGCGCGCGCGTCCGTAATGTCTATTCCATTATTTAAAAAGCCGTGTTACAGGTGAATTTCGTTTGTATCAAAAAATTGAAGCCTCTTTTCCGCGATGCCGATTGGTTCTCTTGCTGCGCTTACTTCATTTGCAGCTGTCATTGTATATTTTGACAGGGTATTTATATAGAATAGCTACTGCACCTCAAAAATTAATAAAAATAGGCTCATTCGACGCATTTTGGCACGAAACAAAAGAATCTAGCAGAAAAATGCGGCGGTCTGCCCCGCGACGCGAGATATTAAACGTTAAAGTTGACAGAAATCAGGTTATGATTCCTGTCATACCGACGACATGTAACGACTACGAACATGCCCTGCAGCCATATGCGCATGCTCAGTGGCTGCACGCGCATGCAGCAGATCACGTGACAACTGTTTGGTTGGTAAGTCAGAAGTGTAACATAATTCAAAATGATATTCTTTCGGCGTATAGATTAGTGACGCTTTAAAAGTATTTAAGTATTTAAAGCGCGTCAACTAACCTATGTAGATTAGTAACGCGCTTTAAAAGTATTTAACTGTTTAATGATTTTCGTTAAAGCAGGGCACACACACACGTGTGTATGCCCTGCTTTATAAAAGTTGTGATTTTTTCGTTATAAAGCAAAGCACACACACACACACGTGTGTATGGCCTGCTTTATAGAAATAGTGATTTTCGTTAAAGCAGGGCACATACACACGTGTATATGTCCTGCTTTATAGAAGTTGTGATTTTCGTTAAAGCAGGGCACACACACACGTGGGTATGCCCCGCTTTATAGAAATTGTGATTTTTGTTAAAACAGGGCACACACACGTGTGTATGTCCTGCTTTATAGAAATTGTGATTTTTGTTAAAGCAAGGCACACACACGTGTGTATGCTCAGCTTTATAGAAGTTGTGATTTTCGTTAAAGCAGGGTACACACACGTGTGTATGCCCAGCTTTATAGCAAATTTTACAATGAACATTCTATTATGATCTTTCAAATTTTTTTCCCAAAACATCTTCCGAATAAATTTGGGCCATGTTTTCGCATCGCCAACAACATCTTGTACCGAGAGCCACGGATTATTATGTATTTGTTTGACTGAATACATTTGGAGGTTGTAAATAATAATTTGAACGTCGCTGCGCTTGTGGCCACAGGCCACAGAGCTGACTATGCGCGTGTGGCCGCGGGGCATGTTCATGATCGCTACATCACGTCGGTATGACAGGATTTCTAACCTAAGAATCGTCAACTTTAACGCTAAATATCTCGTTTCGCAGGGCAGACCGCCGCATTTTTTTGCCAGATTCTTTCGTTTCGTGCCAAAATGCGTCGAATGAGCCTATTTTTATTAATTTTTGAGGTGCAGTAGCTATTCTATATAAATACCTTTGACAGTTGTGTGTATCAAGAATTAATAGTGTAATAGTAATAGCATAATGTTAAAGCAAAATGGCGCGCGCAAAGCGCGCGCGTCTGTAATGTCTAGTCCACTTTTAAAAAAGGCGTGTTAACTGTGTGAATTGCGTTTGTATCGAAATTTTATTGTTGCCTCTTTTCCGCGATGCCGATTGGTTATCTCGATGCGTTGTGTGCGAGTTATTACTTCGAGTTATTACTTCATTTGCAGCTGTCATTGGTCGCTGTCACGTTAAATTGAAGCCTCTTTTCCGCGATGCCGATTGGTTCTCTTGCTGCGCTTACTTCATTTGCAGCTGTCATTGTATATTTTGACAGTTGTGTGTATCAAGGGTTAATAGTGTAATAGTAATAGCATAATGTTAAAGCTAAATGGCGCGCGCGAAGCGCGCGCGTCTGTAATGTAAAGTCCATAATAAAAAAATCCATTTGGACCGAGAAGTTAGCTTTGCGAGTCGAATATCTCGCACGTAGTGTTGCCGCTTTTCCGCGTGCGTGATTGGCTGGCGCGGTCGAGATTGACGGCGATCGCGAGATCGCGGCGAGTTTCGGCGAGTTTCGTGCGTGTGTGTCATGGTCAATCGTGATGTGACAGTTCGCGCCGGGTCGTTAGGAGGTTAATATTAATGTGAAAGTTTATTATTAATGTGATCTCTCACCATTAAATACGATGGTTTAATTCCGAATTTCGGTCACGCAAGAATCGAAGTGACGACGTCGATCGAGATCGCGGCAAGTTTGGCGAGTTTCGCGCGTGTATCGCGTGATGTGACGTGTGTTCGCGTAGTGTGTTTTGCGAGGTTAGTAGGATTTTTTATTATATATAATCCACTATTTTATATATAAGCAGATGTAAGTAATAATTACTGTTTTTGCATTATGTAAAATTTGCCTTATTTTAGATATACCGATGAATTTAATGTTTGAGAAGATCTGATGGGATTAGCTATTGGTGCTCACATGATGCAAATATTCAACAAGCGTGAAAAGTTGATGACATTACAAATATAGTTAGAAGAAAATTCATGCACATTTAAGATATAAAGAGAGGTAATTATAAAAATTATTATCGCTTGTATTATTTCAAAGAGTATTGTTTTATAAAAGTTGTATATACATATTCGTATATATGTTGCATTATATTGAGCTGATATACAGAGCTTATCAGATTTCTTTCTCAATCACAGACGCATGAAGCTGTTAAGAAAGACCAATCTATGCTGGAATACAGCGGTAACCTAAAAATAGATAGTGACAGTGTAACAGTCGTGACCATCGCCGCGTGATAGATGATAGTGATTTTAGTGAAATATATATTAACGGCAAGGATCTGATGCCGAGGAGATCTTTAAGAAGAAAGGTATATCCAAAATCGCACACGTACGTATATATGTTGTCTTGTAAAAGTTGTAAAAGTTAAGAGAACGAGAAAGTGATCTGTATTTATATGCACGTGTGACAGACACTATCGGGCACTATTGCGTAATAAAGATTTCTCCGAAGAATGTTTTTTTTTTATTGTATTTTACTTTCGTTAATTTGGATGCTTCAAATGTACAATCTCGCGTCTTCAAAATATAATAATTCTCAGACACTCTGTGTGTTGAGGAATAATTGTCTAGCACAAGAGGCCCTCTTATAAATGTTCTCCTTTTCTCTCGTTTTCTCACACAGGAACATTTTATATTCAACTATATGGTATACAATTTTGCCGTTATATATTGACCGCAGGGAGCTGATACCGAAGAGATCTTTAAGAAGGAAGGTGTATCCAAAATTGCACATGTATGTACGTATATGCTGTCTTGTAAATTGTAAAAGTTGAAAAAAACGAGAAAGCGTTTTGTAGCACAATTTATATTGTAGGCAAGTTATGCTAAAATATTTGTGAATTAATTTCCTATTATCCATTATTATAATATAATTTTTATCAACAATATTAGAGGAGTAACGAAAATTAATTTTATTAAGTATTCAAAGCAATTGAGAGTTTTTAGCATTAAGTATTTCCATTTTCTCATAATATGCTTAAAAATTATTGCAAGGGCTTGTGAGTTATGCGAAGCAACTGATACTATTAAGGTTCATTGGTCATATGAAGTTTGCACACGTCAAACTTGACATCCTAAAGATCACAATGCATTCTGAAAACGATACCGTGCAGGTTCGTTGGCGTATACGTGGTGTCACAGGCTGGAAGGTATTTTCTATGTTTTGGAAATAAAATTTGGCAAATACAACATGCCATATAAGAAGTGCTAACCAGGAAATGTAGTGTAATCAGTGCTATAAACATTCCTTTTAATACTAATATAAAATTGTTCTTATAAACATTAATTTATAATTAATTCAAGTTGTATATTATTGGAAAAAAACTTGATTTTTAGTTTCGTTTTTTATTCTACTCTGTAAGGGTAAAGGATTGGTCGAACCGGCCACGTTCTCTTAATACGTGTATTCTCTCAATACATATGGACACTACAACGGTCTGAATCTCAACTTAAAAAAAAACATAACCTCACGTAATACATAACTTCGCGTAATACATAACTTCTTGTAATACATAACTTCTCGAACCGTAATACATAAAACGGCTTAGGATAATTTCTCCAATGCGTGCCTTCTTAAAAAATGCACGACTGACTCGTCTTCTCTCGCCAGAACGATTCTGGAAAAACTCCTCGCGGTGTGTAACCGTCGACCGTCGGTAACCACGCCACCACCGCCGTCACCCCATCTCGCGTCTCTTACAACTTTCAGAAAAAGATAAAATAATTTAGATTTCCTAAAATTAATTCTGCTTATGCTATCGGAGAGGAAACACTTATTATAAAATTGATTATAATACCAAGACAATTATATATAACGATTTCAGATGGTACGACGATTTTTTTATTCTTTAAGTTAATGCTGAATGGAAAAGTCTATAAGCATATTGCGGACAAGATGATGCCTAATCAGGGTACAGCCGGCACAAAAAAGAAAGATATGCGCATGGCAGGGAAATTAACGTTATTCACAGGCCTTGTATGCACATTTAGTAATAACGAGGATTCTTTGTATTGAGCTCTGTCTTAAAATGGCATCAATTGAAGTGAATCCACTGCTGAGTGGTGAAATTATTTTATGCGATTTTATGCGTCACAACGAATAGACCAAGAGGAATGCTTTTTCCAGTCGATGGTTTCCAATTTTGCTGACGTATCTATTTCGCTGCAAATGCATCATTATGAAATGATGATCGGTATGAAATGAGAGATATGTGAATTAAAAAAATGTGTACATTACCTAAACTGTATCTTTGTATGATTACAAACTATTTTCATCTAATTTTTAATGACAATGTCCGAATAATTTGCGTTAGTATTTCTGTGTAAAAAAAAATATGACGATTATATTACAGTATATCTGATGATTTTAACATAATTATAGAGGTAGGGTGTCTAAATTGTTATCGTTCCATCCATATGCAGCTTTTATACTGTTCGGATAGTATCGATATTTTATGCTGCTTAGAAACAAGTAAAAAGTATTTTAAGACACTTGTATCGTTTCCAGAATATAAAAACTTGTGTTTAGATTACAGATATACGTTTTAGGTACTGACGTATTTATTTCGTTGCAAATGTATCATTATGAAATAATGATCGGTAGTAAATGAGAGATATGTGAATTAAAAATATGTACATTACCTAACCCTTCATCTAATTTTTTAATTTTAATAGTGACAATGTCCGAATAATTTTGCGTTAGTATTCCTGTGTAAAAAAATATGTCGATTATACGATTATATTACAGTATATCTGAAAAATGTTAGAAAATGAAACAATTGTTTAAAGGTATCCTGTATATCATAGCATCTATTTGCTTGGCCTGTTAATGACGCGTAAGATAGTATAATCATTAAAGTAATATTTCTAAATGTGTATATTTCATACTTAATTTTATTTCATAAATACTATCACATTTATTTCTATGAATCGTTTTCATTTATTACGCTATTATGAGGTAGGATATGTAAATTATTACTGTTCCATTCAAATGTAGCTTTTATAGTATTATTTATCGTATCTATACTTTAAGCTGTTTATAAAAAAGTAAAAAATATTTTAAGACGAAAGAAAGATATAGGGATAGAAAAAGAAGAAAGAAGGAGAAGAGAAGGAACAATATAGAGAAAGGTCTAACATATTATAAAAATATTTATTATATTGCAAATATAGTTAACTTCTTTATATACACTACCGCTCATTAATTTCAATATA